>MDKI01230361.1:0-13940 GCA_005239505.1 Nicotiana paniculata
TTTAAGTGGAAAAACTCCCGTACCCCCTTTGGGGCGTATAAAAAAGGAGGTGTGACAGTGAGTTTTAAAAATAATTACCTCAAATTACTTCTTTCATTTTTACTTGTTCGATATTTTAAAAACTTGTCATTTTTAGTATATCAAGTGAAGATAATTTCTTTTTTCTTATTTTACTCATAATATTAATTACTTATTTCAAATCATTTTTTCAAATTCATTAAAAATATGCATCAATTAATATGGGTATCATGGTAAATAATTATGCACGTCATTTATTATTTCTTAAGAGTTATGCAAAGCTCATAGTGGACAAGTAAAAGTGAACAGAAAAAGTATTTGTTACTCCCTCCGTTTACTTTTTGACTTGGTATGTATACTAAAAATAAATTTTTATTTTTACTTGTCACTTTACGCATATCAAGATAAAATAATTTTTTTTGTTATACCCACAATATTTATTACTCATTTGGAATCATTTTCTCAAATCCAATAAAATATGCATCAATTAATGAGTATCATGGTAAATTATGCGCTTCATATATTATTTTTTAAAGGACGTGAAAATTCAAAACGTGTCAAGTAAAAGAACGGAGGGAGTGAATTTGGAGAGCTAATCAATTATTTTTTCCCTCATTTTACCCTTAATAGTAATTGTTCTTGAAGATAGAAATGATACATAAGCGAGTAAATATTCAATAAAAAGAAATCATATCTTAAAATTTAAACAAGAGTAACATAGTTAAAAAAAAAACCTTCTTAATTAAGATTTTTATATATAAAAACGATAAATAATTTAAGACAGAGGGAAAAGATCAATAAATGATATGACGGTTGTGTCACATAAACTTCTCTCTATCTTTTTCTTTCTCCATTTTACTCGGTAGAAACATAATCCAAATTTTGTTAATAATTTTAGCTTTCTAAATCGATAGTTGGTTGGCTATCTCTACTTGTTCCGTATTGTTACTGTCGGTGGTGGGGATGTCGTAATTATTATTAGTACGATGCTGTGTCAGCCCAAAGTCTGTAAATTTTAATACAAAATTTTTTTTTTAGTTTGGGCAGCATGTAATCGTTTGAGTTAAACAAAGATTGAGAGTTGAAAACAAAGATCCCAATTCCGTTTATCCGGTTAAGCAAGCCTTGCCCGCCAGCTTCCACCCATATAAAAAAAGGGACGCCGAGCCAGCGCGAAAGATCGGGTGCGCCGATTAGTTTTTCGACCTGATTCTCCTAAAAACCGTACGTGCTGGTCTCCTCGCATGCGGCTCACGCCATTCGAGATGGCCCAGCCCAGCATTCATTCGCAAATACTGTAGTGAGGATGTTTTAAGATAGTTCTCCGATCCAATTGGAGAAAGAATTTTAATTACAAGTTGGAATGATGTTAATTGTGGTTGAGATGCTTCCTCTAAGATTTACTTTGTTCTATATATGTTCGATTCTCTCCTAACCTTGAGAACATAAAACATTTCGTCTTTAGATTCTTAATTAAATGCAAGGGTTCTTAATTATTTGTGCATATATAGAGTTTTGTGCATGTCATGTTCCTTCCCCATAGACATAAAGTTCAAATAATACTTAATTTGCATTGTGCAGACACAATAAGGGGTAAGGTGGTTTCATACCAGAAGATTCTTTATTCGAATTTGATCCTATTAATTAAAGGTGGAAGGAATAGGAATATAGCTAGGATCCAATCTATGATCTATCTTATACGTATTTCCTTTTGATGATATCCTCATAAGGTTGTCCAACATATGAGTAGTTTCATTTTCTGTTATTTAATTTTTGATGATATCCAACATAAGGTTGTCCAACGTATTTCCTTTTGATGATCTTGCTAAGTTCGATTCTTGTAAAAACATATAGGCAAATGTAATCTCTAGGTTCACTTTTACTTGTCCATTATAAACTTTGCACATCTTTTAAGAAATAATAAATGAAGTACATAATTTACTATGATACTTATATTAATTAATGCATTTTTAATGGATTTGAATAAATAATTTGAAATGACTAATTGATACTGTGGGTATAACAGGAAAAAAGTTGTGTTATCTCGATATGCTAAAACTGACAACTAAAAGTGAAAATCTATTTTTAGAATACCGGACAAGTAAAAGTGAACGGAGGGAGTAGTTCACTAGACAAAGCTGGTTCTTAAAATAAACAAAATAAATAATCAACCTTTATTTTTTATATATATATATATAGTATACGGTTAAAATCGAGCGCGCCCGATTTTATGGGCTCAAGGATTGGCCTCGAGGTTAAGTTCCTATCGAAGCAAGCCCGAGCTCAAAGAACACGAAGACCGAAGGATCGAGACCGGACAAGATGGACATCGAATAACGGAATAACGAGATATCCGCAATCGACCACAAATCTTGGCGGGAATCTCGGGATTGACAGGACCCTTAACGGTTATCAATATCAATCGTGCATTTTGTTTCCGAGATTAGAGTTATACCTTATTTAGGATTCCTCTACTGTATAAAGAGGGACTCTGTTCATTTATAAGGGGATATGAATCACACACACAATTACTAAGAAATAATAAACACTCTACTCTTTTACTCGCTTATAATTCTTTATTGTCCTTATTGTTCTTATTGTACTTGTTACTCTCAACGCTTGATCTGAGCCTATTCCAAATCGAGGTCGATAGCTTACAAACGACACTGGTTTGATCCATTTCAATTGTTTAATTTGCTTATTAGTTTAGCCATTTATCAATTGGCATTGAATCAGATCACATATCCTTATAACCACATTACAAGTTTAATTGTCACTCGTATTTCGAGGTAAACAGTTTGGCGCCCAACGTGGGGCTAAGGATAATAGTGATTGTTCAGTGCTAATTCTGGTATAACACACTATTTTACGCTTGTTTCTTGTCAAGAATTTTGTTTTCTGGTTGAATCATGCCAAAATCACAAAACATATATACACACGGTGACAACGGCCTCGGACTCTACTAAGAAAATGAGAATGTTATCGCCCCAGGAATAGAGGTGCCACGGGTTGACCTCGGAGGAGCACCGCCCGTCAACTCGGGTTGATGTTAGTTCTCAAGTTGCATTGAATGCGGATTTAGGTGCATACCCCGAGGGAAGTGTACGCAGAGAGGGTCGAACTGACGGTCGAGGTACACAGGGCAGAGGAGACGAAGGAGTCAGTCTCCAAGTAATATTTGAAATGATGCAATCCCAACAAAAAGCCATTGCTCTGCTACAAAATCAGCACAGGGCACCAAATAGGGCTGAACAAGAGGTTACTCGCCGTACCGAGCCAGTGCCTGAAAGATCGGGTAATAACACTTCGACAACCGATCCTGCTATAATAAGGATGCTCGGGGAGATTACTAAGAGAATAGAACCGGGAGAAAAGAAAATTGAGGCCAATGACAAGAACGTGGAAACTTATAACTCTCGAGTTGAGCAGATACCGAGGGCACCACCGATCTTAAAAGGGATGGTCTCCAAGAAGTTTGTGCAAAAACCATTCCCTCCGAGTGCGGCTCCGAAGCCCATCCCAAAGAAGTTCCGTATGCCCGATATACCTAAATACAACGGGACCTTAGACCCCAATGAGCATGTTACTTCTTATACGTGCGCCATTAAAGGTAATGATTTGGAAGATGACGAAATTGAGTCTGCACTGCTAAAGAAATTCGGGGAGACGCTATCGAAGGGATCTATGATTTGGTACCACAACTTGCCACCAAACTCTATCGATTCATTCGCCATGTTGGAATATTCGTTCGTAAAAGAACATGTTGGGGCCATAAAGGTTACGACAAGAAAATCGGATCTCTTCAAAGTAAAGCAGAGGGATAACGAGATTCTAAGGGAGTTCGTGTCTCGATTCCAAATGGAACTCATGGAATTACCACCAGTCCCTGATGATTGGGTTGTTCAAGTTTTCACCCATGGATTAAACGAGCGGAGTTCGATCGCATCGCGCCAGTTGAAACAAAACTTGATCGAGTACCCAACTGTGACTTGGGCAGATATCACAACCGATATCAGTCGAAGATTAGGGTCGAGGATGACCAATTGGGAGCCCCTTCAGGTTCAGTACATCCAAACCGGTCGACAAGTAAAAACCAGAGAGATAGTGATAGAATCAAGGCCGAATAAAGATCAGTATCAGCCGTATGTTTTAGATCGAAGGAGTAACGGTCCGGGACGCAACTCCAACCAGAATGATCGAAAGGGTGACCGATGGCAGAATTCTTAGGGACTAATGAGTAAAATTGGTTTCGAAAAATATATGGATCCCACATAAATGCCTCGATTATCGGAATACAATTTCAATGTCGATGCATCGGGGATTTTATCAGCTATCGGAAGGATCAAACATACTAGGTGGCCCAGGCCTATACATACTGACCCCTATCAAAGGAACCCAAACTTAGTTTGTAAGTATCATGGCACGCATGGACATAGGACCGAAGGTTGTAGACAGTTTAAAGAGGAGGTAGCTCGATTATTCAACGAGGGCCACCTACGAGAGTTCTTCATTGATCGGACCAAAAATCACTTCAGGGAAAGAGACGCCAACAGAAAGAACGAGCAAGAAGAACATCACCATGTTCTTCACATGATTGTCGGCGGGGTCGACATCCTACAAGGGCCTATATTCAAACGCACCAAGGTGTCGATCACCAGAGAAAAACGGACTTGAGATTATATTCCCGAAGGCACTCTATCGTTCAATGACAAAGAAGCAGATGGAATCTCTCATCCACACAATGATGCCCTGGTAATTTCTATTATGTTAAATAAAATTCAAGTTATACGTGTTCTAGTGGATCCAGGTAGTTCAACAAACATAATCAGATCGAGGTTCATAGAGCAGCTCGGCCTGCTAGACCAAATTGTACCAGCATCTCGAGTCCTAAATGACTTCAACATGGCTAGTGAAACAACAAAAGGGGAGATAATTCTACCAGTAAATGTGGCCAGGACTATCCAAGACACAAAATTCCATGTCATCGAAGGCGACATGAGGTACAATGCCTTGCTCGGAAGGCCCTGGATCCATAATATAAGGGCGGTACCGTCGACCTTTCACCAGATGATGAAGTTCTCAATGACGGATGGTGTAAAAATAGTTTACCGGGAACAACACGCTGCAAAGGAAATGTTTGCAGTCGACGAGGTGATGCCAATACCAACGCCTTCGACCTCGGAAAAATCAAGCACCAAGGATAAGCAGACAACTAATTAGCAATCACCACCCCCAGCGTCGACCGAATCGCGAAAATATGTAATCGAGGAAGAAGAGGATTTTCTCACACCTCGAACTTTCGTGGTTCCCGAAGAATCAGATGCAACCAAGTCAACGGTCGAAGAGCTGGAACAAGTGATACTGATTGAGTATCTACCCGAACGAAAGGTATACCTGGGAACGGGGTTGACCCTCGAACTCTAGAAAAAACTCATTCAATTTATTATTGATGACATGGATTGCTTTGTATGGTCCCATTTAGACATGACATGAATCCCACCAGAGATAACGACTCATCGGCTGAGCCTGGATCCCAAGTTCAGACTGATAAAGCAAAAGAGAAGGCCCCAGTCCGAGGTAAAGCATGCCTTCATCAAGGACGATGTAAATAAACTTCTCAATATAGGTTCCATTCAGGAGATAAAATATCCCGAATGGTTAGCCAATGTAGTCGTAGTCCCCAAAAGGGGAACAAACTTAGAATGTGTGTAGACTATATGGACTTGAATAAAGCATGTCCAAAAAAATCTTTTCCCTTGCCTAACATCGATCGAATGATCGATGCCACGGCCGGCCATGAGATTCTTACCTTTCTCGACGCCTATTCTAGGTACAATCAGATCCAAATGGACCCCGAGGATCAAGAAAAGACTTTTTTTATCACTAAGTCTGGGACCTATTGTTATAATGTAATGCCCTTCGGGCTAAAAAATGCAGGAGCTACATATCAACGCCTAGTTAACAAGATGTTCAAAGAACATATAGGTAAATCAATGGAAGTTTACATTGACGATATGTTAGTTAAGTCCCTATGCACAGAGGACCATTTGACTCATTTGCAGGAGACATTCGAAATCTTGAGGAAGTACAACATGAAGCTTAACCCTGAAAAGTGTGCTTTCGGGGTCGGCTCGGGAAAATTCCTCGGCTTCATGGTATCAAATCGGGGAATCGAGATCAACCCCGATAAGATTAAAGACATCGAGGACATTACCGTCGTGGACAATGTGAAAGCCGTTTAGAGGCTAAGCGGACGGATAGCTGCCTTAGGCCGATTCATTTCGAGGTTATCAGATTGAAGCCACAGATTCTTTTCCTTACTCAAAAAGAAAAATGATTTTACATGGACCTCGGAATGTCAACAAGCATTGGAAGAATTGAAGTGATACCTATCGAGCCCACCTTTGATCCACACTCCAAAGGCAGATGAAAAGCTATACCTATACTTGGCAGTGTCTGAGATAGCGATAAGTGGTGTGTTAGTTCGAGAAGAATAAGGTATGCAGTTTCCTGTTTATTACGTGAGTTGGACCTTAGGAGATGCTGAAACTAGGTATCCATACTTACAGAAATTTGCACTTGCATTAATAAGCGCATCTAGAAAATTAAAGCTATATTTTCAGTGTCATCCCATATATGTGATCACCACTTATCCACTCCAAAATGTTTTGCACAGGCCCGAATGATCGGGCCGATTGGCCAAATGGGCCGTCGAACTTGGCGGGTATGATATCGAATATAAACCCCGAACGACCATTAAGTCTCAAATTTTAGCAGACTTCGTGGCCGATTTTACGCCAACTCTAGTAATCGAAGTGGTAAAGGAACTTCTACTTAAATCGGGTACCTCATCGGGAGTATGGACCCTCTTCACGGGCGGTTCCTCGAATGTGAAAAGGTCTGGGCTTGGTATTGTTTTGAAACCACCTACGGGCAATGTTATTACACAATCCATTAAAAATACTAAATTGACTAACAACGAGGTCGAGTATGAGGCCATGATTGCAGGTCTCGATCTAGCTAAAAGCTTGGGGGAAGAAGTAATCGAAGCTAAGTGCGACTCCCTACTAGTAGTAAGCCAGGTAAACGGAACCTTCGAAGTTCGAGAGCATAGTATGCAAAGTTACTTAGACAAGTTGCAGGAAACTTTGCACCATTTTAAAGAATGGAATCTACAACACGTACCTCGAAAGCAAAACACCGAGGCCGACGCACTTGCCAATTTGGGGTCATTGGTCGAAGAAAATGATATCAGCTCGGGGACTGTCGCCCAACTCTCGAGGAAGGACATGCTAAAATAAACTACGAGTCTGACTTGGGACTGGAGAAACAAATAAATCGAACATTTGAAGAATGAGAAACTCTCGTCGGACCCAAAAGAATCGAGGGATTACGAACCAAAGCCGCTCGATTCACATTAGATGAAGATGGAACATTGTACAGAAGGACGTTCGATGGTCCATTGGTGGTATGCTTGGGACTGGGAGATACTGACTATGTTCTATAAGAAATCCACGAAGGCACTTGCGGGAACCACTCTGGCGCCGAGTCACTAGTTCGAAAGGTCATCAACAGGATATTATTGGAATAGCATGGATAAAGACTCTAAGGAGTTCGTTCGAAGATGCGATAAATGGCAAAGTTTTTCAATGATGATCCACCAGCCCGGCGAACAACTTCACTCAGTCTTATCCCCATGGCCATTCATGAAGTGGGGAATGGACATCGTCGTCCCTCTTCCATCGGCCCCAAGTAAAGCTAAGTTCATATTATTTATGAATGACTATTTGTCTAAATGGGTTGAAGCACAGGCCTTCAAAAATGTTAGGGAAGAAGAAGTGATCGACTTCATATGGGACCACATCGCATATCGATTTGGGATACCCGCGAAAATAGTATGTGATAATGGCAAACAGTTCGTCGGAAGCACAAAAACGAAATTCTTGAAAAATCACAAAATAAAAAGGATACTATCAACACCTTATCACCCTAGTGGAAATGGAAAATTCGAATCAACGAACAAGACTATCATGCAAAACTCGAAGAAAAGGCTAAAAGAAGCCAAAGGGAAGTGGAGAGAAAAATTGCCCGAGGTTCTATGGGCGTATCAGACAACATTGAAGTCCAGTACCGGAGCAACTCCGTTTTCCTTGGTGTATGGCTATGAAGCCTTGATACCGGTTAAAGTCGGAGATCCCAGACCAGATTTTGATATGCCACGGAGGAATCAAACCACGAGGCCATGAGTACCAGCCTCGAGTTGTTAGATGAAAGACGAGAAGTTGCACTCGTTCGAATGGCAGCACAAAAGCAACGGATCGAGAGATACTACAACAGAAGAACTAACCTTCGACATTTAAAAATTGGGGACTTGGTCCTAAGAAAAGTCACCATCAATACTCGAGACCCTAATGAACGGAAACTAGGTCCTAATTGGGAAGGACCCTACCAAATCCTCGGCATTGTCGAAAAGGGTCTTAAAAACTCGGAACAATGAACGGTGAACCATTGTCGAACAACTGGAACATATCACTCCTTAACCGGTACTATTGCTAAGGTATGACTTTCATTTTTCTTTCATTTACATAAATATTCGAAACTGACTCATTGTAGGAGTTCGATCCAAGAAATCAAGACCTCAGGTTTTAAAGTACGCGTTGCACTCTTTTTCCTTTAGACCGGTTTTTATCCCAAAAGGTTTTTTTCGGCAAGGTTTTTAACGAGGAAACAACTATGTGATACTTGAGGATAAGTCAACAGTATCCAAGGCTTCTTTAAAATCAACCTCGAATACTGGGGAGCATCACCCTCGGATGTTATGTGTTCGAGAAATGTACCTAGTATTAGTGGGTCTCAATAGGAAGGATTTTGTAATGGGCCAAACGGTCGAATAAACGGTGCTCATATAGATTAGTCGAGGCCCGACAACAAAACATGTACGCATGCATAAATTATTCATAGAAGCATTATCTTTTCCTAAACATCTCATATTTTGAAGCATAATTTCTACTATATGAGTCATGTACTTATGATTCTGATCTATTGTGCAAAGCTAACACTTGTGAAATATAAATCAAGGGCCAAGTATAAGCACACCTTGAACACTCGGGGACTGCGCACTCGAGCTATCTAAGTTCGAATTTATAAGACCTCAAAGATGCACCCCTCAATATATAGGCCAAGGCCACCATACTCGGGAACTGCACACTCAAACTATCTATGTTTGAAATCATACGACCTAAAAGAGGCACCCCTCGATATATAGGCCAAGGCCACCATACTCGGGGACTAACACTTCGAACAAGTTCGAAACGTTATGGGGAAGTAAGTCCAAGAGACATACCCGAAGGCTACGACCACATCAAAGGCTACGGCCATATTAAAGGCTATAACCAAAATAACGCAGCTCGGAGACGTCTGACTTCCGCTATAAACAAAAGGCCTTCAAAAACTTTGAAAAAATGGTTAAATAAGGCTACCCTCGGCAAAGCAAATAAAAGGGCTTCGATAAAATCAGCCCTCGAATAATTAAAAGGCTTCGATAATATCAACCTTCGAAAAAAACCTCAAGGGGTATTATATTTTCTTGACACAAACACGTTAAGACACAAAAGAAAAATAGGTTCCGATTATCGGGCCTTCGAAAAACCCAATGGGTATCAAAAATATATGCTAAGGCATAAAAAATTTTCACAAAGTCTTTTAGTCGAAAAGGGAAAAATAATAGCCATTTTTAGAGGCTGAATTGGCCCTATCTAAAGAGCCTAAGGGATAAGCTAAAGAGCCTAATGGATAAGAAAAAGAGCCTAAGGGTCAATCTAAAGAGCCTAAGGGCCGATCTAAAGAGCCTAAGGGCCAATCTGAAAGAGCCTAAGGGCCAATTTAAAAGAGCCTAAGGGCCGATACAATTTGAGTTCGAGACCCTATTCTCACTCAATTCGAACCCAAGGGTTCCGCAGTCCCGAGATCGAATAAAAAGTCAATTATAGATCGAGGATTCAACAAAATACCTAAGGGGTATATTAATGTAAAGTCAAATCTTACCCATCACTTGATAAAAATCTAAGGGTTTACCTTACCCTAAGAATTCAAGGCCTATTCGAACTTGATTATTTAAGATAACACACCAATCAGTTCGATAAACACCCCCAAAATAAGGTATCGAACAAACTTTGAACTCGGTTTCTTGCCCTCGTGTAACCCAAAAACTCGAGGGTTCACAAGCTTAAGGGTATATTTCGATTAAGAGTAGGACTATAGTGATACAAATTTTCAACGAAACATACGAAGGCATGGAAGGAAAATTTATGAAGGAATTAAAGAAAAACTTCTATTATATATTGGATATACTGTACAAAAGGCCAATCAAGGCCTTACAAAAAAAAAGAAAAAAATCCTAAAGGCCTAGTCTATCCCGGGAGCCATTATCCTCGGGAACCACATCTCCGTGAGCCGCTCCTTCGATGGTCTCATACTCACCCTCACCACTCTCAGACCCACTAGCTGAATCCTCTTCATCAGAAAGTAAGGCTGCGGCCTCGTCCTCCAATACTTTGGCATCTTCGATGTCGACCGAGAGGTCGAAGCCACGAGCATTCACTTCCTCAAGATCCTCTCTCCGAGATCTCCGCCTAGAATGGTCGGCTGCACATGACAATCTAATTTCAGCAGCAACGAAGATCTCCTATGCCCGAAGATTGGCAGCTTTGGCATCATCTCGATAGGAGGCCACAAGCAGCCCTGCCTCAGACTTAGCCTTATAAAGCTCGACGTCCAGCTTAGCCTCAAACTCTTCAATCTTCCGGGCTCGAGCCAAGCTTTTCTCCCTCACAACTTAGAGCTGGCCCTCAACTGATGTCAGCTGAGCCCGAAGCTTATCCTTCTTCGAGGTAAGGCGCTCCATATGTTGTCTCCACCCCAGGGTTTCAGCCTCTTTCATCTTAGCCTCCTCTTTAAGCTGCGCCACAAGCTCGCACTTTTGCTGGACCTGCAAAAACGAAGAGTTAATTTCCAAATTTGAGCTAACACTTAGCAAACTATCAAGAAAGTACGTTACCTTTTCGATGAGTTTGGTCTGATCTTGATGATCCCTTGTGAGTTCAGCTCGAAGGGTCATAATATCCTCTTCCTTCTGAACGTAGAGGAGTTTGAGGCAATCCCTCTCCTCTACGAGCTTCTTGAGCTCGATCTCGTACCGAGACAGCTGGGCCTTAGATTTTGAAGATGTTTCTTCGTGAAGCACCATTTCCTATATACACAGAAGAAGGTCAGCCCTGAAGAAATATGAAGTAAAACACGGATGTAAATACTAAGACATAACTTACTTGCTTCAGAAATCGTTGAGCCTCGTCGAACATGAACGATGCGTCTGGTTCGGGACCATCATCGACTTCGATGAAGTAGTCCCGAAATATGCCGTTTCCTTTATGGGCCTGTACCACGTCGGGAGTACCCATGGCTCGAGCATCTTGGAACTGCCCCTGGGAAAACGAGGGTCCAAGTGGCGAGTCACCAATGTTGAGTATCCTAAGTGAATCACTTGGGACATTTTCTTCTCTCTAAAAGGACTCGAGGCTAGTCCCTTAGGGCACATCCACCGGCTGATTATCACGGCATAAAGCATCCCCACCTCCCGATTTCTCGGGGAATTTTCTCGGACCCTCTTCCAAAATTCCCTCAACTCGAGGAGGAGCCGCCTCAAGCCCCACCGGCTCGGTAGATCCAGTGCTTCGAGCTACTAGCGGGCTACCCTCATCTTCACCTTCTTCATCTTTCTCTCATTGTCATTGAACCGGCTCGACACGAGGAGCAGAAGGCTCGGCTTTTGACTTTCGAGATTTGTTTTTTGGGATTGGGGATACCGGAAAGAGAAGCTCTTCTCCTTTTCCTCTCCTTGTTCGGCTTCGACACCACCTCTTCCCCAGGCGGAGGTGGACTCATAACTACATGTTCACCGTGACCTATGCATAAAGAAACCAAGTAAGTATGAATTATATTACGAGGAAAACCTCGACATGCATGCAAAGTGACTCACCATGGTTTTTGACCTCCTATCAGCCTTTGGCCAATTCACGTCTGCAACGTTCTGAAAAAGAAGAAGTAGAGACCAGTTGTCGAACCTAGCCTTCGAGATCCAGAATTGCACCGGGGAACCAAGGAGAAGCTGCATCATAAGAAGAAAACATGAATCAGTAAAGGAATAAAGAAAATAAAAAATTAAAGTACCCGAATCGAAGTCATGCTCACGTTTCATGTTCCATTCCTCAGGGAATGGCATTTTCTCGACCGGAATCAGATCGGAGGTCTTGATTCGGACGAATCGGCCCATCCAACCTCGGTCTTTGTCTTCATCAGTACTTGAGAACACCGTCTTCGTGGTTCGACGCTGCAACTTTATCAACCCACCTCGATAAAGACGAGGGCTGTACAAACTTATCAGATGGTCGAGGGTGAAGGTCATTCCCTCGACCTTGATCGAGAAGAACCTGATCAGGTTAACGATGCGCCAGAATGAGGGGTAGATCTGACCGAGGGTTACCCGGTACTGGCGGCAGAAGTCAAGTATGACTGGATCTACGGGACCTAGAGTGAAAGGGTAGGTATATATGCTCAAATACCCTTTCATGTAGGTGGTGATGTCCTCCTCAGGGGAAGGAACCACCACTTCCTTATTTTCCCAACCACAGTCCTTTTTCACCCTCTCGAGGTCGCTTTTCGATATTGAGCAGATGTATCGGGACATGGGCTCACATCGACCTGGGACTGAGGATGGTCTTTCGACTTTGAATTCGGATGTTAGTTCGATTGGAACTGGGAAACATTCCTCGATACGGGGCTCCACCGACGTCTTATCACCGGCCAGCCAAGAAGAAGAAGATGAAGCTCTCTCTTTTTGCGGCACAGTCTTATAAGTCTTCACCATTTATATATATTTGTAAAAGGTGGAAGAAAGCTATAGACTTAATGGTTTCGGTTGAAGCAACGGTGGCGTAATGAGCGGCGATGAGAGAAAGATAAAGAGAATTGGTAAGTCAAGAGTTTATGATCAAAGCAAAGTAAAGTTTGAAACGACAAAAGAGATGGTATTTATAGGCATGCGACGATGTTTTAGTATCACTAGTGGCCAACCGACGATTGAAATGCGTTTATGTTTTTTAGGGAACCAAAACGACGGAACGTTTCGGTCACATCCATCACTTACATCATGGAAACGACATCATGACCGAGGTATAGGGGAATCGTGGCTCAAATCGTTTCTTATCTTTTCATTCTAAGAAACGCGGGGACTATTTGTATACGGTTAAAATCGAGCGCGCCCGATTTTATGGGCTCGAGGGTCGGCCTCGAGGTTAAGTTCATATCGAAGTAAGCCCAAGCTCAAAGAACACGAAGACCAAAGGATCGAGACCGGGCAAAATCGGCATCGAATAACAGAATAACGAGATATCCACAATCGACCACAAATCTCGGCGGGAATCTTGAGATTTACAGGACTCTTAACGGTTATCAATATCAAGCGTGCATTTTGTTTCTGAAGTAAGAGTTATACCTTATTTAGGATTCCTCTACTATATAAAGAGGAACCTTGTTCATTTGTAAAGGGATAAGAATCACACACGCAATTACTGAGAAATAATAAATACTCTGCTCTTTTACTCGCTTATAATTCTCTATTGTCCTTATTGTACTTGTTACTCTTAACTCTTGATCTCGAGTCTATTCCAAATCGAGGTCGATAGCTTGCAAACGACACTGGTTTGATCTATTTTAATCGTTTAATTCGCTTATTATTTTAGCCATTTATCAATTGGCATTGAATCAAATCACGTATCCTTTTCACCACATTACACGTTTAATTTTTAGTCGTATATATATATATATATATATATATATATATATATATATATATATATATATATATA
>ML327662.1:439-24938 GCA_005239505.1 Nicotiana paniculata
AAGACTTCTATTCTAACTTGGAAACACTTAAAACCCGTCAAAACTCAATTTGTGGCCGTCCCGGGACCCTGGCGTTACAGCTCTAAAGCCTGGGTAACGCCTGGACCCCCCAGGCGTTATGGGTCTAACGCCTGGGTAACGCCAGGCTACCCCAGGCTGTTTGGCTTGGTGCCCGGCTATCATCCGCGTGTCCCCTCTCGCGTATTCTTCGACGTATTTGCATCCGTTTAGCCCCGTTTCCATTTCCAATTCACCTACACATAAAACAAACCCTATTAGGCACATATGACGTGTATTTTATCATTAAAGCTCATAAAATGCAAGGGATATAATTCTTAAAATCACGAATTCTAGCCACTCATCAGAGATCGACCAATATTATTCGATCGAGAGTCGTGGAGCAGCTCAGCCTACAGGATCATATCGTGCACGCATCTCGAGTTCTTAATTGTTTCAACATGGTAAGTGAAACAACTAAAGGTGAAATCATCTTACCAGTAAATGTAGCCGGGACTATTTAAGAAACAAAGTTCCATGTGATCGAGGGTGATATAAGATACAACGCCCTGCTCGGAAGGCCCTGGATTCACAACATGAGGGCGTTCCCCTCAACCCTTCACCAAGGACTGAAATTCCCGACATCGGATGGAGTAAAAATGGTGTATGAGGAACAACATTCTGCCAAAGAGATGTTCGCGGTCCATGAAGTAATACGGTATCGGCGCTTTCATCAACAAAGGGATCGAAGTCAAAAGAAAAGAAGGAGGTCAAATAGAAACCACATGTACCAGCCTCGAACCAATCAGAGGAACAAGGATGAATATTGGATTCCCCGATCCTTCATAATTCCCGATGACTCCCACGCCACAAAATCAACGATCGAGGAGCTGGAGCAAGTCATACTGGCCGAGTACCTACCTGAGAGAAAGGTATACCTGGGCACGGGGTTAACCACCGAGCTCAGGGAAAAATTCATTAAATTCCTTATCAATAATATGAATTGTTTTGCTTGGTCCCACCTTGATATGACAGGGATCCCATCGGAGATCACTACCCATCGATTAAGCTTGGACCCAAAGTTCCTTCCAGTAAAGAAAGAGAAGGCCCCAGTCCGAGGTTAAACATGCATTCATCAAGTACGAGGTAACCAAACTTCTCAAAATAGGGTCAATTCGGGAGGTAAAATATCCTGAATGGTTAGCAAACGTAGTCGTAGTCCCTAAAAAAGGGAATAAACTTAGAATGTGCGTAGACTATAAGGATTTAAACAAAGCATGCCCTAAAGATTCCTTTCCTTTGCCGAATATCGATCGCATGATCGATGCCACGGCCGACCACGAGATCCTTAGCTTTTTCGATGCCTACTCCGGGCACAATCAAATCAAATGAACCCGGAGAATCAGGAAAAGACTTCGTTCATCACTAAGTACGACACCTATTGTTATAACATAGTGTTGTTTGGACTAAAAAATGCTGGTGCTACTTATCAACGCCTAGTAAATCGAATGTTCAAAGAGAAAATAGGAAAATCAATGGAAGTTTATATTGATGACATGCTAGTTAAGTCCCTGCGCGCAGAGGAACATTTAAAACATTTGCAGGAGACCTTCGACATACTAAGAAAGTACAACATGAAACTCAACCCGGTGAGAAGTGCGCATTAGGGGTAGGCTCGGGGCAGTTCCTCGATTTCATGGTATCAAATCGGGGCATTGAGATAAACCCCGATAAAACCATGACCAGTGAAGATATCACGATTGTGGATAATGTTAAGGTCGTACAAAGGTTAACAGGGCGCATAACTGCCCTAGGCCGATTCATTTCGAGGTCCTCAAATAGAAGTCACCGGTTCTTCTCACTGCTTAAAAAAAGAATAATTTTGCATGGACCCAGAATGCCAACAAGCATTGGAGGAACTAAAACGGTACCTCTCGAGCCCACCACTGCTTCATACTTTGAAAGCGGATGAGCAACTCTACTTATAATTAGCGGTCTCGAAATTCGCGGTAAGTGGGGTCCTAGTTCGAGAAGAGCAAGGTACGCAATTTCCTGTTTACTATGTTAGTCGAACCTTAGGTGAGGCCGAGACCAGGTACCCATACTTAGAAAAATTAGCGCTTGCTCTAATAAGCGGCTCTAGGAAATTAAAACCATATTTTAAATGACACCCAATTTGTGTGGTGACTACCTATACCCTTCGCAATATTTTGCATAAGCCCGAACTCTCAGGCCGATTGGCCAAATGGACCATCAAGATCAGTGGGTACGATATTGAGTATCAACCCCGAACGACCATCAAGTCTCACATCTTGGCAGACTTCGTGGCCGACTTCACGCCAGCCCTCTTATCCGAGGTCGAAAAGGAACTATTACTAAAATCGGGTACCTCATCGGGGGTGTGGACCCTTTTCACAGACGGTGCTTCGAACGTGAAAGGATCCGGGCTAGGCATCATTTTGAAGCCGCCCATAGATAACACAATTAGACAGTTTATCAAAACTTCAAAATTAACAAACAATGAGGCCAAATGTGACTCCCTGCTTGTGGTGAACCAAGTCAATAGAACTTTCGAGGTTCGAGAAGATCAAATGCAGAGGTACTTGGACAAACTAAAAGTGACTCTACATCAATTTAAATAATGGACCCTATAACACGTACCTCGAGAACAAAACAACGAGGATGATGCCCTTGAAAATTTGGGGTCATCGGTCGAAGATGAAGAGCTTAGCTCGGGGACTATCGTACAACTTTCGAGGTTAGTAATCTAAGAAGTCCACGCTGAAATAAACTCCACAAGTCTGACCTGGGATTGGAGGAATAAGTATATCGATTACCTAAAGAACGGGAAGCTTCCATCGGACTCTAAGGAATTGAGGACTCTACGCATGAAGGCCGCACGGTTCACATTGGATGAGAATGGAACACTGTATAGAAGAATGTTCGATGGACCATTGGCGATGTGTTTGCGACCAGGAGACACCGACTACGTCCTACAGGAAATTCACGAAGGCGCTTTTGGAAATCATTCCGGTGTCGAGTCATTGGTTCATAAAGTCATCAAACCAGGATACTATTGGGACAATATGGAAAAGGATACAAAAGAGTTTGTTCGAAGATGCGACAAATGTCAAAGGTATGCGCCGATGATCCACCAACCCAGAGAGCAACTCCACTCAGTCTTATCCCCATGGCCGTTCATGAAATGGGGAATGGACATCGTCGGTCCTCTCCCACTGGCCCCAGGTAAGGCTCAATTCATTTTGTTTATGACTGACTATTTTTCTATGTGGGTTGAAGAACGAGCTTTTGAAAGTCAGAGAAAAAGAAGCCACAAACTTCATTTGGGACCACATTATATGCCGATTCGGGATGCCTGTCGAGATTGTATGCGACAACGGGAAGCAATTCGTCGGCAACAAAGTAACAAAATTTCTCGAAGACCACAAGATTAGAAGGATTTTGTCAACGCCATATCATTCTAGTGGGAACGGACAAGTCGAATCGACAAACAAGACCATCATTCAAAATCTAAAGAAAATATTGGCCGATGCTAAAGGAAAATGGAGAGAGATACTAGCCGAGATCCTTTGTGCGTATCGCACAACGTCAAAATCCAGTACGAGGGCAACACCATTCTCTTTAGTCTACGGTGTTGAAGCTCTAATCCCAGTCGAAGTCGGGGAACCTAGCCTCTGGTTTTGGTATACAACAGAAGAGTCAAATCACGAGGATATGAATACGAGCCTCGAATTGATAGATGAAAGACGAGAATCAACCCTTGTTCGAATGGCCCGCACAGAAACTACGGATCGAAAGGTATTACAATCAAAGATCCAACCTTCGACATTTTAAAATCGAGGACTTAGTTCTGAGAAAATTCACTCTCAACACTCGAAACTCGAATGAAGGAAAACTTGGACCGAATTGGGAGGGACCGTATCAGTTCCTAGATATCGTCGGAAAAGGATCCTACAAACTTGGCACAATGAACGACGAGCAATTACCAAAAATATTGGAACATATCGCTCCTCAAACGATATTATTACTAAGGTATAACCTTCTCCATTTTTTCATTTATATTTTATATTAACCAATTGCAGGTGTTCAATCGCATACATCGAGGGATTCTTCAACACAAAGTCCTTAGGTCTGAAAGCACACGTTACACTCTTTTTCCCTTAGACTGGTTTTTGTCCCAAATGGATTTTTCCGGCGAGGTTTTTAACGAGGCAACATTGTTCATGCCAACTTAGAGAAATTCAACAGTATCCAAGACTTCTTTAAAATCAACATCGAATACTAGGGGCATCGCCCTCGAATGTCAACGTTGTTACAAGGAAAGTACTTTGTGTCAACAGGATCTCGATAGGTAAATTTTGTAAGGGCCAAACGGTCGAACGAACCGTGCCCATGTAGATTACTCGAGCCCTAATGGCAAACATGTACACATGTATAACCTATTGAATGAAGTATTTTTCCTTGCCAAATATTTCATGCCTTAGAGAAATTTTTACTTTACTAACCCCACACTCAGGGACTACCGTCTGAAAAGTCGACATAATTGAATTACTAAAGCCTCGAGATCGTAAGACCTTAAAAAGGCAACCCTTGATTTCATAGGCCACGTCCACCCCACTCGGGGACTTGCATTTCTAACAAGTTCAAAGTATAACGGGGAAACGAGCCCAAGAGGGAAATCCCAAGCTAAAGGCTACGACCGAATTGACACGGTTTGGGGACATCCGAATTTCGTAATAAAAACAGGCCTTCAAATACTTTTATAAACCGTTTAAAAAGGCTACCCTCGGCAAAATGACAAAAGGGTTTCGATAACATCAACCCTCGAAAAACCCTAAGGGGTATCGAATTGTTGGAACTCTCGGACAGTTTCTTTATTTTATGCTAAGGCATTACAAAACAAAGGGTTCCGATAAACATCAACCCTCGAAAAGCCCAATGGGTATAGATTTATCTCGTGCTACGGCATAACAAATTTTTATATGATTAACGTTTTAAACCGAAAAGGGAAAAAAGTCATTCTTTTTAAGGCCATATCGATCTAATTCAAGAGCCTAAGGGCCATTTTATTTTGAGTTCGAGAAATCATCCTCACTCAACTAAAACCTAAGGGTCACCCTACTCCGAGTTCGAGCAAGTACTCACTCGACTATAAAGACTACACTAGTCTGACTTCGATCAAATTGCCTATGTTTCGAACTTATGAAAAAAATTTCACAAGGCAGAAAATGAAATAAAGACAAGCCGGAAAGGAAAGAAATCTTTATATATATATATATGAGAATATTTACAAGGCCCGATCAGGATCCTACACAAAAGAACAAAAATGAAAAATCCTAAGGTTCCTAATTTTCATGGGGTGCAGCTTCTTCTCCATCGGGGTCCCCCCGCTCTCGGACCCGCTCTCACTCCCGTCGTCGCCATCATCATATGAGGAGGCCAGTGCCCTAGCATCGGCTTTGAGCCCTTTGGCCTTTTCTATCTCATCAGTGAGATCGAAACCTCGTGCATGGATCTCCTCGAGAGTTTCTCTCCGAGATTGGCACTTGGCGAGTTCGGAAACCCAATGTACTCGAGTTTGAGCGTCTCGGCAGTATCTCTTGCTTGATCTTGAGTATCTTCAAAATCAGACCGGTAGACGGCCACGATTGCCTTGGCCTTTCCGGCCTCAGATTTGGCCTTTGCAACTTCCGCGGCCAACCGAGCCTCGAGCTCCTCAATTTTCTTGGCCTGCGCCAAGCTCTTCTCCTTCATGCCCAGAAGATGACTTTCAGCTGATGACAACTGGGTTCGAGCAACCTCCTTCTCTAAGCAAGGAGGTCCATATTCTGCTTCCATCCCAAAGTCTCCGCCTGCATCTTATTGACCTCTTCACGTAACTGCTCGATTCTTTCGATCTTCTGCTGGAACTGTGAGATTGAAGTATTAGCCATCATTCCCAAACTGATGCCATGAGCCTCTAAGATTTTCATTACCTTCTCAATCAGGCCGGTCTATTCTTTATAAGCCACGGCCAACTCGGCTCGGAGGTCCTTGATCTCCTCTTCTTTCTGCCCGCTGAGGAGCTTGAGGGTGTTCTTCTCCTCGGTGAGCCCTTGAAGATCGGCGTCGCACTGGCTCAGTTCAGCTCGGGATTTTAAAAATACCTCTTGATAAAGCATTAAGGCCTACACATAAAGAAGAAAAGAAGTTATACATGAAGAGTAAAACAAACACAAGTGTAATATCGACGAGGGGAGTTAAGACTTACCCGATTTAGAGCTTTTTGTGCCTCGTTGAAAAAAGACTCGATGCCTCACCCGAATCCTTCCTCGAGATCTCCAAGTCACTCTAGACGATAGCATCTTCGACCCCCGTAAATTAATCACAGAAAGGGTCCTCTTTTCCGTGGGTTCCTTCTATGGAGGGGGTCTTCAAGGCCCAAGCCTCCTGAATCATTCCCTTAGAGAACGAAGGGAGCGACGGGGAGCCTCCAATTTCTATTTCCCCAAGTAGGTCACTTGGGGCGTTCTCTCCATCTCGAGGGGCCTCGAGACCAGCCCCTACATCCGTACCCGTCGTTTGATCACTACAATGGGAGGAATCTTCAATCTTCAATGACTCGGGGACTTCACCCGAGTCTTTTTCCAAGGCCCCCTCATCTCGAGGGGGAGTCTTTTCAATCTTCACCGACTCAGCAGCCTTTGGGGCCTCAGTGTTCGTTTTCACTCGGGCCACCAGCCCCGAGTCATCTTCGTCTTCTTCCTCCTCTTCATCTTCCTCCCCTAGGCTTCGAACTGACTCTTCGGTCAGAAGGATAGTTTTCTTCCTGGGCTTACGAGCCCCTCTCTTCTTGGGTTCTGGATCCTCGGAGATTGAGGTCCTTTTACTCTTTTTATCCTTCGCCGGTTTTAGGACCGGGATCGAAGTCTCCTCCTCACCTGATGGGGGTTCATGACTACATTTTTTTCAAGTCCTGCATGAAAAGAAATTAAGTAAGTGTGGAAAAGACGTTTCAACAAAATCATCAAACACGTGAAAAGGGGCTTACCATGATTTTTGGCTTCCCATCGGCCCTTTGATAAGTCGCGCCATGCGCGTTCAGCATACGACAATGTCCAGTCTAGGTCCCTGACCCAGCTCTTGAGGTCGGGGATGACACCAAGCATCCAGGCAACGGCTACATCGAAGAAAAACATCAGTAAGATAAAGCAAAGAAGCCAAGTAACAAATAGAAGGGGACCATACTTACGTTTTATATTCCACTTCTTGGGAAATGGCATCTTCTCGGCGAAATTAGGTCCGAGGTCTTCATCCTGACGAATAGACCCATCCAGCCTCGGTCCTTGTCCTCGTCTATAATGGAGATGAAGACTTTGGTGGCTCGACGTTGGAGCTTTATTAATCCACCTCGGTAAAGCCGGGGTTGTATAACCTGATGAGGTGGTCGAGGGTGAAGAGAAGCCCGTCGACTTTGCTCGATAAAAATTGGAGCAATACGACGATCCTCCATAAGTCCACGATGATGGGGTCAAGAGGACCCAACGTGAAAGGGTAAGTGTAAACACTCAAGTACCATTCCACATGGGTGGTAATAGCCTCCTCTGGGGCCGGGTTCACAACCTATTTGTTTTGCCAGTTGCAGTCCTCCTTTACTTTGTCGAGGTAGCTCTTAGGTATCGAGCATATGTATCTCGATACCGGCTCGCAACAACGGGGAACCGACGAGGTTTTCTCGGTCTTGAAATCGGAGCTGATTACACATACATTCCTCAAGGCGGGGTTCCACCGGCGCTTTTCCGCTGGCCGGTTGAGTAGAAACAGTTTCTTTTTGTGGTACCGTTTTTGACGTTTTTGCAATTTAATTTGAGTTTGAAGAAAGAAGAAGATAATAGGACTGAATGTTTGAGAAGGGGTTAACAACGAAACCTGAAGATTTTGTAGATCGGGAGAACTTAGAAGATGTAAAAAGCTTTGGAGATTAAAAGAAATTGAAAGTAAAGTTTGAATCAATGAGAAAAGGGCCCATTTATGGGTTTCATGGCGACGGTTTGAAACCACTAGTGGCCGACCACCAACTGACATGCATTAAATACCTGAAAAATTGCACCGACGGACGTTTCAGCCACTTCTATCGCTTACGTCACGGAGATGATGTCATGACAGGTCGAGGATCGAAGGCTCAATTTGTTTCTTGTCATTACACTCCAAAAAACGAAGGGACTATCTGTATACAGTGCCCGATTTTACTAATTTGCCGAGACCAGGGTGAAGGATCGAAGATCGATCCCGTAGTAGATCAGACTGAGGCACGAGGACAAGGTACCGAGTTCGGGATTCGAGGTACCTGCCGAGATCGAGGCCAATAGCGATCGAGACCGAATGAGACAGACATTGAGCAAGATCGAAGATAGCATAATAACAGAAAGACGAGATATCCTTGACTGGTCGAACATCATGGCGGAAATTCCGGAACGTATCAAATCAAGAACGGTTAATTAGCTAATCATGGGATTTGCTTTTGTAATTAGAGTTTTACCATAAATAGAATTCCTCTACTATATAAAGGGGAGCTCTAATCATTTGTAAGAGGCATTATTCACATATATCAAAGCAATATAACACACACTCTCTCTCACTCATACACGCTTGTTCATCAGTTTACTTTCTGCTTTATTATCTTAGCATCAGTCAGTTTGAGAGCACTCTTGCTCGAAGTTTGAGTTGCATTTCAACACTGGTTTTGCTTTACTTTATTGTCAAATTCTATTACTAATCTTTATATTTGTCAATTAGTATTAGATAAAATCACGTGTCATTAAAACCACATTATAAGTTTAATTGTTATTCAATTTTATGGGTACACAATATTGACAACAGATGAGCATAAAAAATATTGACCGTAAATTGCTAAGTTTATATGGTACTTGCATATAAAGCTCTTAACCATCAAATTTCTTTATCTAACTTGAGAGTAGAGAAATATTCTCCAGCTGAAGTCACAGATGAGTTTAAGCCAATTATTGCCATATGCTCCTCACCAATACTGTCCAAAAATAGAAGCATTAAATGGTGGCGATTCGATTTAATGCAGGTGTTGGTTCACCTTTAACTGCCTTTTTAAAATTATACGAGGCCCAATATTTGGATCTTTGACCAATTTCTAGTTCTTCACTTCCCACACTTTGGCGATTTCCAAAAAGTAAATAAATAAGAACAACATATGTGGAGCTTCTTTAAACCAAGCGTTATTAGAATTTTTTTCCCCGCAGATATACTAATTCAAATGTATTTTTAAATCTTTATCCAAATCAGTATAAAATTTCTATGTAATTGTGTTTTATTAGACATGTACTATTTGTATGTCATCCACCTTTACAATTTTGAATTTAAGAAAATAATCTTTTAAATTTCTTATGTGTAGAAAATAGATCTCCTATGTATAAAAATAAAAAACTAAAAACAAATTTGTAAAGAACCTTAAAACCAATTAACATTTCGTCAATAATTATGCACATTAAAAGAGTAATTGGACTAATCAATTAAAACGTTGTCGTTTGGCTTGAGTAAGTTGTCAGCCAATCAAAAAGCACCTCCTTTGTCTCCCTCCCTCGTCTTCCTCACCAATGAAACCCTAATTTTCTCTCCTATCGAAAAACATTGAAAACACCTTTTTCCTCTCCTTCTCCAAAAAAGCACAGAATCATCACAAATATACATGAAGTTACTCTTCAGATTTCACCTTTCGATGTTTCATCTTCTCTTACAATCTCAAAAATGACAAAACAAAACTTCACCACTGTCCCCGTCGCCCCTCTCCCCGTCCCCACCACATGCGGCAATTGCGGCGTCGAGGAACGGTGTTTTCTCCACCACGTCCGTCACCGAGGAATATTCCGGCGACTTTGCACTAACTGTGTCCTCAGACTTAACACTCAATCATTTTGCCCTACTTGCTTGCTCGTTTACGACCCTTCCCCTCCCCCTTCCTCTTCCTCAAACGGCCTCGTTTCATGCCAAAAATGCTATTCACTCTCTCACAACTCCTGCGTGGGCCTCAACCCTCCTCACCCTTACGTTTGTCCCCTTTGTGTTAACCCTAATTCCCCTCTTTTTACCCTCAAAAAGGGAAAAGATGTTGTTGGTGTGGTTAATGAGGATGCTATGGTTATTGATAAGCAGGCAGCTAGGGTTTTGTTAACGGCCGCGAGGATCGCCGCCGGGACTATGAATAAAGCTGCTATGGCTGCTAAGGTGGAGGCGGAGAGGAGGGCGAAGGACGCGGCGTTTACTAGGAAACGAGCTAGGGAGGCTTTAGATCATGTTGCTTACCTTGATGCTAGGGATAAAATGAAGAAGAAGGATGTTGTATTGCGGTTGCCTTCAAATGTGAACAACAGAGGCAGTAGTAATAATAATCAATGCCTTAGTATGGTTGTAGCTGCTGTGCCATTGGAGGAGGTGAATAATGTCCTGTATGTGAATGCCGCAGACAGGTTGGATGGTTCTTCTGAGGTTTTAGTAGCTTTGAATGCTGTGGACTTGAAAGGGCAGAATCCAGTCCCAGGGTTGCCTAATGGGTCTGCAATGGATGTGGAGATGAACAGGGGTGCAATGGTGACCCCTACTACATCTGCTATTAATCATAGTGGTGCTACTGGAGCTGAAGAGGACAAGTCTGGGGAACTGGATTGTTCGAATGGCCAAAGGGAGATGGTAAACGAGACCGAACAGGATCAAGATCAGCATATGGTAAATCCCAATGCTGGGAAATCGAATGGTAGTATCTCGCATCAATAATTTGTAGCATGAATAATGGTAAGATCAAGGTGGGATTAGAAAGATGTTGATTTGTGTAATCAAGTTATGATTTTGCGGCGTAATTGCTTTTTTTCGCAGGTCACATTGTTCGCAAGAAATCTAGTGTCTTGGCATTCTATCTGTCTGAATGTGAAGACTGGGACATGGTGGGTTTGGGTAGTTTTTGTTAGACTAAGGATAATATTCGTACAGCATTTTCTTGTGTAGAGAGAGACGTTCTTTGAACTTTTATCTAATGAAAGGCCAGTTCCATGCGTTAGTGCTTCCCTGAATCTGCTCAGTCTTGTTTTGTTAGTTTGGAGAGACTTCGCTTCATGCTTTCTACATTATTTTACTGCCAAATCAATTTGTCCTTTTGCTACCTTTGAGCTTGCTGTTATTGTACTTCAATTGCATCAAACTTGCAAAGCATATTTCTGATAGTTGTTTTTGCTTGAATTGATGGATCAAGTGGCTTTTCTTCTTACCTTTTTCTGGCATTCTATAGCGCAGTTTCTTGGATGAAGTATTGGAGTGAATAATGTTCTGAACCAAAGAATGTCTATTGAGCAGAATAGTGTAAATGTGTGCATTCAAGGTGGATCTTAGCCTATGAAAACTTGTCATCTTGTTGAATTCGTATGAACTACTTTTGCCCTGTGCCAAGTAGAAAAATTATGTCTCAAATGCTCAAGAAAAGGATGTCGTGAAAGAAGATATCAAATTGAAAAGCTTTGGCATCATTCTTTGCATGGTGCGTTATGCCTTTGATTTTCCTATTCAGCTCAGGTTGTTTTGAAAAGACCTGGTGATTTTGCTATGTTCTTCTGTTTTATCATAGCAGAGTATAGTCAAGAAAGATGGTTCATTCTGTTTATAGTAATGATTCTGAATATATTTCAGAATTTTGATGGGTTGCAGAGTTGCTCTCGATTTGAATCCTTTGGGATGTCTTTTTCTTTTTTAACGTGTCTTTTGACCACGACACAGTTTTTAATTGGCCGTATAGACTTGTGAGATTCTTCTGAATTTAGGTGGTTGCTGTGTCCATTGTAGCTCTTTCATTCCAAAGCTTTTGTTATACTGCATTAATGCTTATCTTTTAATCTTTATTCATATCCCTTAATTTAGAGTTTCTTTTTTGCTACTTTTCATTCATATTGGAAGCTATGCTTCACATGAATCCTCCCAACAATTTAGGTATCAGGTGGAGTAGGTATCTGAAGCCATGCTTCACATGAATCCTCCCAAAGCTATGCCCATCAATGCTTAGGCAATTAGGAAGATATAACCTTAGTTTTGTTGCCGCTACTGGTGCTTGATCCCTGGCTTTTCGTGGTATTCATTTCAGTTTCACTAGCTGCTCGGGCACCACATTTGCATCTTCATGCTCCTTTTCTTCACGAAGGCGCGTTAGATTCGGTTGAAGTGGATTCACAAGATCATGTGGTCAATAATGGTACTTTCACAAGATTTAAGAATTCTATTCAATTAAATTGTAATGTGTTGGTCATCCGATGATCTTAATTCCTTGTTTAATTTTCAGTTATTACTTTATTATTTAGTTTCCAGGGATAACGTCAATATCTCCATGTGCGAAGGTAAAATTTTAAAAGTTGCCATTCTAGCACATCGGAGAGCCTTCGTTCGAATTGAATACCTCTCCTGGTATAACATTATAACTAAAGTTAACGAGACAGAGTTCAATTAAAACACTACAACATTTACTACCTTATCAACTGTCCATATAAAGTTTATCCCAAAAAATCACGTTACAGCTAATCTCCCATCTAAACCAAATAACTCAACTCTATAAATACAAAACCGCAGTTCATTCCATTTCACCACATTCACTTTTCAGCCATTCTTTCTCATCATGGCTAAGTCAAGTTCCACTATTATAATATTCCTCTCTCTTTGCATATGTGTGTCATTGATGATCAGCAGTGGAGAAGCAGATTCCTTCTCATATAGCTATGGATGGGTTCCTGGGCAGCCAATTCAAGGTTCATACAATTATAATCCAGGCAATGGTGTTTCCTACTCTAACCCTTATGGCAGCTATAGCTCTCCATATTTTCCTTATTACTATCCTCCTTGGTTTCCTTTTCCACCAAACTTTCCTGGATATTCTCAACAGCAATCTACTGCTGCTCGTGATGTCCCACAACAAGATTCAAAGCATTGAAACTTTTTTTAGTATTTGGAGGGTTCCTTTATTTTTCCTATGAATAAAGGTTAGATTATGTTAATAGGGTTTAACTTGGTTGGGTTTCATCAACTCTTCTTAGGAGTTTTCATTAACACTCTATTTGGATCACTGCTCCCCGTCGTTTTATAATGTATCGTATTGTACTATATTGTATTGTATCGTATTGTTTTATGAATACAATGTTTGGATAGATTGTATTGTTTGTTGTTGTTAAATAACAATTTGCTGTTTGGTTTGACTGTATCGTATTACTAGATATCCTCAATTGTTTTAAATATTTAATTTATCAAGAATTACACATAAAAATTATTTAAGAAAATCCCTTTCTACTAATTTATCACTTATTATGTCTTATATATCAAATTCTATCGAAATTAGTTGAACAAGTTAATAATATTAAAATAATAATAAGTACACTATATTCATAATTAGATCATAATAATAAAAAAAAATTAAAAAAAATGTTAAGTAGAATCCATTTAGACAAAAGTAAAACAAAATCTTTACCTGATGATTATGGAGAAAAGAGACTTTGCTATTATTTAAAATAAAAAAAGGTAAAGGATAGAATAGAATTATATAGTAATAAGTTAGGGTATAATTAGAAAGAAAAATAGGAAACAATTCCTCCACACCAAATCAATTGTTTAACAACCATCCAAACAAGTTGTAAGCTAGATTGCTGTTGTAGTAGTTTTTCTTATGGTCTATTTATAACCTTTACCTGAAGATTATGGAGAAAAGAGACTTTGCTATTATTTAAAATAAAAAAAGGTAAAGGGTAGAATAAAATTATAAAGTAATAAGTTAAGGCATAATTAAAAAGAAAAATAGAAAACAATCCCACTACACCAAATTAGTTGTTTAACAACTATCCAAACAAGCTGTAAGCTAGATTGCTGTTGTAGTAGTTTTATAGCAGCGCCTAACTTCAAACTTTATACTTTAGTATCTGAAGTAGATACCCCATACGTTTGACAATCTTAGCCAATATCTGAAGTTCATAACCAAATGTCTGAAGTTTATATCAAAATATTTGAAGTTTATATCAAAATGACTGAAGTTCATACAAAAACATTTGAAGTACATATCACAGTGCCTGAAGTTCATATCTCAACAGCTGAAGTTTATAACAAATATATCTAAAATTCATACTCTAACACTAAAGTTCATAGAAATATATCTAAAGTTTTTCTTTTTATCTTTTTCTCTCCTCGTTGTATGTCATTTTTTCCCCATCAAATTTAGATTTTCCTTCTCTTTTTCGGTATATTTAATTCAAGGGTATATTTAATAATTTGGTTATGCCAACTCTTATTTTTGTTTTGGTTCACTAGAGTTGCTGAATAGCTCTTCTTGTTTTGGCTGATCTTAGTATCAGGTATATATTCATGTTCAATTTCTTAAAGGGTATTATTGTCCAAAATATTAATCACTTATGATAGATTGATACAGGTTCAATAATTTAAAAAACTGGGTATAGCTTAAACAGTGCCCTTAAAATAGGGTACTAGTGCACTTCCCCCTATATAATCATGATGTATTTAACTATTGGGCTAAAAGGGCCCAAATACACTCGATATTATTCGTTTGGGGTCAAGCCCGCACGGTTTTTCTTCGGCTATCAATGTGGGACTTTGTTCACACCCAACAATCTCCCCCTCGAACTAAGTTCCACGTGGAATTCACGGGTAGTTTAACCTCGAACTAAGTTGCATGTGACCCATTGCCACGATCAACGGGTCAATGTTCGACTCACTGTGTGCCACCCACATATATTGTTAGAGTATTATGGCAATAGAAGCCCGTAACTAGCTTCTTCTTGTGTGTGCGCCGGTCCGCACTATCACTTTGTCATTTCCATACTCGTCCCGCCAAACCTAATATAGTGTGATATTATTCGCTTTGGGTCAAGTCCGCACGATTTTCCCTAAAAAAAACCTCACACCATTAAGAGATCCCTATAATTTGTTATTTTCAATTGATACTCCTCGTGCCCAAAGATTGCCTAAAGCCTCAAAATTCTACAATAACAACTGAAGAATAGATTTATTGATCTCAACATTATAAGATAAAAGGTGCGATAGCTAAATGGGTTGATAGTATCTTGAAATAATTAATAACAAACTTACGAAGAAACATGATGACTCAATGGCGAAAAGCAATTAAGAACATAGAGACAAAATTACTTTTTTGTGTCTAAGTTATAGATCGTCCCCGAACTTCAGATGCCCAAGTCTGAAGTTGTTCTTAATAATTCCGGTCCGGCAAGTGTGCGAGCAGAAGAGAAAGGCAGCACTACTAATGAAACCATGTATTACAACCCAAAAACATGAGTGAAACAGTCAAATTCATGAAATTTAAAACTAATATTAAGTTAAAGAAATTAACACCAATTAAATTAGTGGATCCGAATCACGGATTGAAAAACTAAACTACCAAATAGTGGACATGGATCTGTTTGCCAAGGATTTTGTGGACAAAACGTTGCTTCCAGTAAGATAAAGGAAAAAGGGGAGAGAAAATAAAAGGAATGGGAATCTGGAAGGTTTTGAAAACGGTGGTGGAAGATCAGGGCGATGGAGGGCGTTTCAGAGGAGGCGCTATATTTTGATGATATCTTTTAGGGGTATAGATATTCCAGATCTTTGATGATGGAGGACAAAGTAGTTCTTCTGATTTGTTTTAAGATAAAAACGGGTACATATGCAAAAACTTTTAAGGATTGGGTACAGCTTAAAGACCACCGCACAAAGTGGCTCTCTCGTACGATTTTTACATTATATATACTTAATTTAAAAATTCAACCCCAGAAAAAAGAAAACAGAAGTTAGCAAAGATATTTAGTGCAGCATAACGAAAAGCGCAGTTTAATCAACTAAACATACATGCAAAATGAATAACAAGAAGATTTATAATTATTTTCCAAAGGGGAGCCAACAACTCTCTACATCAGCATATGGTTGACGGTTTATATTTCGATGGATTCCACGAGCAGAGCAATGATATGTTTGGTTTAAAAACTTTTGCCATTTTGATTATATTTGTATGTGACATCTATGAGACGAGCAAGATTGAGAATACGATTAAGAATTTCCATAGGGACATGGGTTGGTTTTAGAATTCCTTTATTCACATCCTTCCACGCTATTTCAACCATCTCTTGGAATTTGTCCATTAGTTCTTCTGTTAATATGCCATAATCTCTCATGTAGCACTCAATTCTCGTTGCGATTTGGCCTCTACCCTTCTCAACCTAAAAGGTACAAATACGTAGTCAATTGTATGGTTATATTTAGTTTGTCAATACAATTAAAACAAATCTTCTTTTATCTAGTGCAATATATACCTCATAGCTTGCTATGTCATCAACAACGCGACATAACGTAGCATTTGTTTCAAGAATTTTTGGGTTCTTTGACAACCACTCAAAATCTTCCTCGATAGCAGATTTCATTCCCAAGCAGGATGTTGTTGCGAGCAAGTAATATGTGCTAGTAGCTAAAGCATTGTTAAGATACTGAGAAACATGCGGCATGTATCCTTTGATGAACCATATTTTTTCGACATAATAGCTTCTCACAACTTCTTTCATCTATTCAACATCAAAAAATGTGTTTGATTACTTAGTGTTTTATTGAACACTGCAATTGACAAAGAGAGAATACACAAGATTAAGAGACTTAAATGAAATTTATTATAAGTATATATGATCGAGTCGTCGTACCCTTTCTTTTGCATAGTGGACAACAGAGGAACGGCCATCCTTGGACAACTCTTGTTCATAATCCTCATACAGATCTAGAAGAGCTTTATAGCTAAGTTTCATGTAATTTGGGAGCTCATCAATTTGATTAATGTCCCACCTAAATTTTAAATAAGAAATTAAAAACAATAGACTATGATTTTAAATTAAGGATATAAGTTCCTCAACTCAGCGATTTAGACAATTTCATGTCATTTTCTCATGTTGTGCCAGGAAAGATTGACTTGTCCTGGTTCCGTGATCTCGTATTACAGAGAAGTAAAAGTTCACTTTTCATTCAGGCTGATTTTAAGTTTAAAAATTCACTGTCCTTCTTAATTAGTGCTAGCAAAATTCCTTTATTGGTTTCTAGTTTTCTTATTAGTAATAAAAGTGTAAAGTATTAGATACATAGTTCATACCTTTGTATGGCATCAGTGTAAATGTCAAGTTCTTTCACGATGTCACTGGCATTGAAAGTGTCATACACTATTGAAATCATTGCTATAGTCTTGGCAAGCATGATACGAGCTTGAGAATATTTAGGTTCAAAGTAAACTCCAACCGTCCAGAAGTGACATTCAATTATTCTATCCTTAGTATACGGAAGTGTTGTCATGAAATCCAAGTCTTTCCACCACCTGCAAAATGTAAAAATAATTAATAGTTATGAGAGTTAGAGAAATCAATATTTTATCTCAAAGCATTTCCATATATACCTTGATATTTCCGCGACTTCTTTTTTGTACAACATTTGAAGTAAATTGAAATCCAGTTTAGCAAATCGTAGCAACACATCATTTTTCGATTCGTCGTCGTCGTCGTCATAGATAGAGATATAGTAGCGTATCTCGGCTCTTGGTATGCCCTTTTGCAGAGATTGCTCAAGGACATGTGTAACTTGTTTTTTCAGAGCAGATTTCAAATGTTGAGCTTGAGCTGCAGACTGAAGGTGAGTCGTAGTGAAAGCAAGTGCTTCGTCTAAAATGTATTCACAATGAGTCCTCATATGTGAAGCTTCGTATAAGCACAACATGCCCAAAACATCGGTACTAAGACCCCTCTTGAATTTACCATTGCCATATTGGAATTTTCTAAACACATCTGGTTTTAAATAAACAAGAAGATTAGAATTCTTGTAAAAATACAATAATTATTATGTCTCAGTCGCAAGGAAGTTGGGGTCAGTTATATAAATCTTCAAAAAATTAGAAGAATTAAAGATCATGCACTCGATTCATAATAATGTTGAACTTAATTAATTACCTGTTGAGATATTGTAACCACGTTGTCTCAGCATTCGAAATTGAAGGGCACAAATGTACAAATCATCGTACTCATGACCTTCAAACTCTGGATCGATATTGTATATGTGATACAACATATTGTCTATTTGTTTCTCAAAATGATAAGCTATGCCAAGGCGTTCAATAATGTCTATCAGCTTCAGTTTCTCAGATATTGTTCTTCCACAAGCTACCAACATACTTCTTGTTTCTTCCTTCAAAGTTTCAATCTCTTGAACATGTTTATCTGCAACCTATTAATGCATACCAAAATGTTCAAAGAATTGTTTTTCGTTGAAAGTTAATATACCCTACATAGTAATTAGTAAAACACCAAAAATATTCCTTATCTTACAAATACAGACGGAAGGCAAATTGAGTAGTTGAAGTTCATGATTTTTAGCATTGAAATAGTTTGTACTTTTAACATTGTGACTTCATATTTACTAGTATTTAACATATTACTAATTTTCCACCTAGATATCTATGTTTCCTAAAAAATATTGGGTTCGAAAATGAACCTGTTGCGTTAGCTACAAGTAAAAGAAAAGATTCATTCTCTCTCTTATAAATGGTCTTAAACATGTATTTACGTGACTATAAAACTTTTAAAATGTATGGTCTCAAATAAATTTTTGATCACATTTATGTAACCATAAAAACTTCTCATTAAACCCATCCACATAGCGTTTGCCTAGATAATATTTATATATAAATGTTCTTATTATATTTTCTGCTTACTAACCAAACACCAGAAACTAAGATTTTTTATATTTCAGGGAAAACAATTTCCTTTGGTACCAAACACATCCTAAATATATACCTGATTGTCAACAGCAAAGGAAAGGAAACTATCACCCCAAAGACTTGGAGATAAGTTGGCAAAGGGGTGAACTGTTTCTTCTGGGTAGTGCAGTACAGTATTACTCACTGCAGCTAAGGCCATTAATTTCTAGAGTATAAGATCTTAGCTGGGCTTTTATATATTAAATATATATTTTTTTGGTAAATATATTGGACCTTTTAATTGGTGCTAGAAAAGTTACTTGGAAGAGTATATTGGAGAGAGAAGTGGAAGAATAAAAATGAGTATTTATAGTAGTGACTATGAAAACTGCAGCCATCTGTAAATTAGTATTCCCTCCGGGAGTTTAAGAAAAAACGAAGGACTTTTGAAATTTATTCTTCTAAATAAGTTAAAAAGGGACCTAGAGTATTTGTGTGATTATTAATTATAAGTTTAAGTTAAATTATTTTTACATTTAAAAAAAGAAATTATTCTTTTTAGAACGAACCAAAAAGAAAACAATTTGACATAAAATCGGAGCGGAGTGAGTACTATCCTTCTAGATTATTGCAGCCATGGCACGTATTTTCCTCCGTTGGCGTTTCTTATGGAAACAGAGCCACTCGACTCTTTTTCCCTCTTATTTTCCTTCATTGGCGTCTCTCATGTTTGTCTTCTTAGTCAGCTTTTCATTGGTTGTTTGAAAGTGTGTTGGAATTTGGATTTTGCAATATTCGTAGCATGTGAGGTAACCGGAATATTTTCTTAATCCCTTTTTTTTGGGTGCGTGCATAGATTTTATGTATTATTTGTATTAGTCAAAATTTGAATTGGATTTGATAGCCTTATTGGTCGTGGTCCAAGTCTAAGCCGATTACGATTCAGCAATGAAGAGTCCCTTTCAAAAGAAGCTAATGTCGAGGCCGGGAAGAGATTAATAGAAAGCATGACGAGATGAGTTTAGGGCAGGGAAGGAGAATATTCTTTTGCGTGTTCTTTTTTAGGGTTTCTAAGGAATATTCCCTATAAATAGGAAGAGAAAAACGCATTTGTAAAGTTGGCTATAGAGAATATACAAAGATTGTCTTTTCCATTGACTCTTGCGTTCGAGAATACCTTTTCGTTGACAAGATCCAAGAATCTTGTGTTCATTCACGTTTTATATTATCCACGTTGCTGATAGAGAGAAGATTGTCCCAAGTCATTAAATATTTGAGTGATATATTCCTCTTTATTACTCCTACTGTCATTGCATGCATTTATTTCATACATCTCTCGGTACAATCATTAGTAATCATTGTATACAATTGACTTTTACTTACCATTGCGACGCAAGGTTTAATCTCGCTTACCCATCTAGCCTCCTGATCTAGTGGTTATTAAATTTAACTAGGATTCACCTCTCATCTTTTTTTTTTATCACTTTGTTTAAAGAAAAGGTTAATACTTTTTTGACAAAACAATTTGGCGCCGTCTGTGGGGAGCTTCTAGCTAAAATCTTTAGTTTCTGCTAGATCTAAAATAAACACACGTAAAACAATTATCTTTCTTTTTTCTCGTTCGCACGAACTAACAATGACAGGAAAAGGAGAAGAAAGGCTAAAAGCCATAGCAGATGTCACCACCAACCTCATGAACCCCATCAATGAAGCTGATAGAGAAGGCGAAGAAAATGTAACGCCAAGCGTTACATCAGGGCGAAGTGGTTCACCTCCACCTCATGGAAGTTTAACCGTCACACGAGAAAGGGGGGCTTCCACGTCCAGAACCAAAGAAGCACCACCGGCAGTGAAAAAGTTACTGGAAGCCTTGAAAGGATAAATGTTACCTTAGTTTGGCTCCCGTCCCTAGCAAAGAAAGAATGTTAGGCAACCCGAAGAGCCAGTAGACGGAGAAGGGGAGCTAAAAGCAAAGGAATGTCCTGTGGAAATCTTCAAAATAAAATGTTAGACAGAAATGTTAGCAGAAAATAAGAAGAGAGTTAATGAACCGTTATGAGTAAGATGTGATACATGGATGGCAACGAAAAAAAATTAATGACGATATTATAGGATATATAGTCAAGTGAAGGAAAACATGAGAGGAGCCAGGCCTCGAGACAACAAAAGAGTATAGGCCATAAAGTTATATCCTTATTTCGAGAAATAAGTTCGTGACTCCAATGCGACTACTCGAAGGGAGAGTTAAACTCCAGAATACTAGAGATCAGTATGGGCTGGTGAACAAGATAAAGTAAACATGAATTGGGTATTTAGTGATTTGATAATGGTCGACAACATGAGAATTTCATATTTTGTACCGACAATAATATAATGGAAAATAGAAGAAGATTCATGAGAAATTCAGAGAATGGTCATTTAGGAAGATGCTTCCCTGAAGTAAGCAATGTGAGCAAAGTTAAGCTTAAGAGACTGTATGTGCCAGTTATATTAATTGTCACCTCACAAGTAAGGAATTTAGTTATCCTTAGTACAAAAGGATTAGTGCATGGAGAGTAAGGGTCATTGATGATATGAAAGGACGCCAAAAATAAAGAGGTAGGGCATCTATAGGCAGATTGTCGTAGCTCCAACTTTTAGTACTCCCCTAAAAGGGGGAATATGGAATGACGTGACATTACGTCAGAATTAAGTGGTTCTAGTAATTATGGAATGGTAAAGGAAGAATGTGATAAAATGAAAAAGGGATGAGATTGCACTCATTTAAAGCCTATTATGCTACGATACCAGAGAATTATGCAAACACAACGTTAGGGAAGGGAAGTAAGGGTTCCTGCCCGAGATATTATTGATTAATAAGGAGACAATGTGGGAGGAAAGTTAAGACAAAGGAAATGATCCAAGAAAGATTACGCGGAATATTAATACGGGAATGGGCCAAAAAGAAATTAGTAGTTGATTCAAGAAGAGCCTAGCAATGGCTAGATAAGAGAATACAGACAAATCAACAGATCGAGCAAGATAAACATAGGGAACCCCAATATGGGGAATTCAGCCTCATAGTTATGACATCGTGATCTTTGAAAAATATCGATATAGGATTTGGGTAAGTTAAAAAGGTACCGTATGAGTGTTACAGAAATAAAAGAAAGTGCCACCATAAAGAAAATCAAAATATTAGTTCAGGAGTAACCGTACAAGCACAAGGGCGTGGAGATAAGTAACTACGGGTAATTATAGGCGAGGAAGAACATCAATAATTCCGTCAGGCATACGATGTGATAAGCTCGCAACCTTACAAGAGTCAGAGGATCCTCCCCCTTAAGTACCACAATGAAAGACTAGTTGAGGAAATAAATAAAAAGGCTTCAACCAAAGCACGATGACCTAAAGAGGAAATGGTCGTGTAACAACAGTCTCACAACAACATTGGAAGCACTCCAAAGGAAAGTGGCACCTACTGTGTCTGATTAACGGGATGTAAAATTAAAAGTAATATTCGAGATCACATGAGTTGCACGAAAACTCTAGCATGTGTGGGCACTAAGATAAGCTAAGTATGGACGCAACACGGGGGCAAAAAGACTAGAAAAACTAATAGCTTACCTTGAAAGAAAGCTAAGATGGAATGAAAGAAATGATTCGATCAATGATCCAAAGTTGGTTATGTTATGAACACACTTAAGGGTTTGGAGTTTTATACATGTAACATATACAGCCGTAGAATATTTTGGTATACGTTAAAAGAAAGAATTGAGCCCAGGTCATAGACGAAGGATTGGATTATTAAAGGATTGTATCATGGACATTCCTCAGCGTCCATAAAAGGCTAAAGTAATAACTAATAGAATGAACCACATATCAGGAGATAGCTTAAGCCTACATAAAAACTGATTAGAAGGAGGAGGAAACTAAAGAGTACATCAACGAAGTAAATAAGGAGTTTGATTATTGGACCACATAAAAAATTATAGACATCATTGTTGACAACATTGCAGAATCACTTTTAACATTAGAGGTACATGAGAGATAGTACAACAACCATATTCTATACCAGCCCTACGTTAGAGCCAGTTAGTAAAGTACCAGCCTCATAAGAAGTCAGTATGAGGCTCCCACGGGTAAAGTGTTATAATAGAGCATCAAGTTTTGGATGTGAACTATACCTATGTGGAAGGAAGGCCATTAAAGAGATATAAGATATGATGCGAGATTTTAAGGTAAATAAGGTAAAGATGAACAACGTACGAGATACCCAAATGTAAAAGGTTGTGAACAACTCATACTTCGGATACAAGGCTAGAAACACGGGGATTCAGTATCCAGGAGTGATAGTAGCATCGTCAATAGCATGTCTTCAAGCCTGTGGTTCCTAGGTATCGAAAATCCTGACTAAGAGAATAAAGAAGAGTTATTTAGAGACGATGTGATGTCAATAAAGAAGAGTTATTTAGAGACGATGTGATGTCTCTCTTGACGTTCCCAAAATGACATAAGGAAATCTATGATGCAAGGAAGTTGAAAGGTTGCAAGTAATATAAATAGAGATGTGTAGGTCGTAATCTATAACAAAATGGATAAGTCCTCAGGATTAAGCCCATGAAAACAAGCAGATCATATGGTTTCTCTAAGTTATACAAAGCTTACTATAACCTGAATGAACTCAAAGGAGTCTAAGACTAATAACATTTAGAAGAGATGGAATGCTACCCTGTTAATAGAATGAGGGTGTAATTATTGTAGACAAAGGATGACATTTGGGCCTTCGATCGAGTAATGATCTGATGAAGAAAAGAAAGGGATCTCATGAATTGGACAGGATTAAAATACCCACACAAGGTGAATCATATTGGGGTGCTGTGAGATACGGTTATGAAAGCAGGATATCGCCCCTTGGTGGATCAATCTAATCATATCAGATGTTCCCCGATAAAATGTGAATCCTAGCGGTGATATTACATAAAGGGTTAAGTTATCAGGGGTGGATTATGGATCAAAATTGAGTTGAATCAACAATGGATGGATAAAAGTTATAAAGTATGAGAGGAGATTAGCCCGTCATTCTTAAGATGAATAATAATGTGGAAGCATTAGAGGACATAGATTTATACATATTGGATAAGCAATGAAGTAACCTGGGATTTGGTAACAGACCCTAGTAACGAGAAATCGAGGTAAGAGTTATGGTATAGTATGACCTATGTAGATGCAGTAAAGCTTTATGAATGGATAACCAGGTCTATAAAATAAGATATAGCAATATTCATAAGTTTGACAAAATACCAAGCGAAGAACTTCAGGATTGGCTAAAAGCTAGAGGAAAAGGGAGAGGAGAGTCGCATAGGCTTACTTACAAGGTCGGTATCGTAGAAGCTGCATGATGGAAGATAGAAACAATAACAATATAGGAAGGAATTCGATAATAGGTCATGGCGTGGGAAAGAAGCCCAAAGGGGGGAATGCCCTGGCATTTGGGATTCATTCACATAACAGTTGCCTTGATGGAAAGAAGAGTACTAAATCATTCACAAGAGTTATGGGTTATGAGAATGATAACCCAAAAAATGAAGCGCATTTTTTGTATGTTAAAATTTTGTCGTAAGTTAATCGACGTAAGTTCGGGAGTGATATTATTCTGGATTATAAGTATTGTGCTACTTGATGCGTGGTTAGAATTCATGATTTTAAGCATTATATACCTTGCATTTTATGTTCTTTAATGATAAAAATACA
>MDKI01264988.1:0-12644 GCA_005239505.1 Nicotiana paniculata
ACCCTTGAACAACTAATATTGCCTTATTCCTTGTAACAGTTCCATCCTCATCGAGCTTGTTCCAAAAGACCCACTTGGTGCCAATCACTGATCTGTCTAGGGGCCTGGGTACCAAGTGCCATACTTGACTTCTTTCAAACTGATTTAGCTCTTCTTGCATGGTATTTACCCAATCAACATCTTGTTGGGATTCCCCAATGTCCTTTGGTTCGATCATGGATAGAAAGGCATCAAACGCACACAGATTTTTCAAGGATGATCTTGTTTTGATTCTGGATGCCAAATCTGTTATGATGTTCTCAAGAGGGTGAGAACTTTGATATCTGTGTGGTTTAAGTACCGGCTGTTCATTCCTAGACGATTCCATGGTGTCTTGTTGATGTGAAGCAGGATCAGGGCCAGGTTACATATGTTGAATTCCCCCTGTCATGATGCTTGGGGTAGTTGAACCTGGTCCATCACCTGTTCCACCTTCCATGCTTGCTTCAATGTGATCACTTTTTCTTACCAGTCCAAGCTCCTCATCTTCAGGTTCCTGTCTCACAGCAAGAATGTTAGTTTCATCAAAGACAACATGTATACTATATTCTACACACATATTTCTTTTATTATACACTTTATAAGCTTTGCTATGTGATGAATATCCCAAGAATACCCCCTCATCACTTCTGTGGTCAAATTTCCTAGCGAATCTTTGCCATTATTATGCACAAAACACTTGCATCCAAAAGCCCTAAAGTGGGATATGTTGGGCTTTCTCCCTTTAAGTAATTCATAGGGAGTTTTCTCTACCAGAGGTCTGGTCATCCATCTATTGATTATGTAACAAGCAGTGTTTATTGCTTCAGCCCAGAAGCTGTGAGGTAGTTTGCTAGATAGAAGCATGGTTCTTGCCATGTCTTCAAGAGTTATGTTTTTCCTTTTAACAACCCCATTTTGCTGTGGGATTCTAGGAGCAGAAAAGTTATAACACCATGTTCATCACAGAACTCAACAACCTTAGTGTGAGCATGTGATTTTTACTCGCCATATCGTCCTATAAAAATCTCAATAAATCAATTGATTTTATGAATTTTTGTTGATTTTTCAGTGATTAATTGTGAAAGATTTGTATTTTTTGCATATCCATAATTCATCTTTTTTTTTTAAAAATTATTAAAAATTGCATCACTATTATCAAAGAATTACAAAGTTGTAATTAACTAAATAATATACGGATGATGGTAATACAATTTTGATAACTAATTACTAAAAATCAATCATTTTTATTCCATAAATCATAGATTAATTAGGAATATAAAATTAGTCATTTTATTCTTGATTAATCTCTAAATAGATGAAAAATAAGGTTTAAATTAATTACTACATTTTTTGGATTAAATTTGATTTTTAACTTAATTAGATTAATTAAGTTAATTAGTTAAGAAAGAAAAATCGGACCTGGGCCAAGAACAACCCAGACCCAATCCCTATACACTCAAGCAACCCAGGCCCAAACCCCATTACCCGGCCAGCCCTGTCTATTACCCAAGACGACCTCGTTTTGTCCCCTCCAAATCCCAGCCATTGGATCGATTTGATCAAACGGCTCCCAAACTCCCCCTATAAACTATATAAGTGTCCAAACTAAACCCCACCCCCTCATTTCACCAAAGCCTCAAACCCCCCCTGTCCGTCTCTCTCACATCTCTCTAAACACCAAACCCTAGACATTACCCTCCGCCTGCCGGAAATCGCCTGCCAGTGGCGGACGACCTCCAAACCACTCCAATCTTTCACCCTATGATCCTCTCCTCACCCTTAACCCCATTCCATCATCATTTTCCCCAAAAACCCAGCCAAGTCCCTTCGATTTCAGATCTAAGAAAGCAGAAAACCTAGTTTCCTATTACCAGTCGATTCAGAACAACTAATGGTTCAAAGCTACATGAGTCAACAACTCTTTATGAGAGATATCCGGAATCCGGCCAAACACCCGCTGGTATCACCCTCTCCCCCTTTTTTTTTCTTTTCTTATCTGTTTGTCTTTTTTTGTGTTTTGGTTTCTTTTTCCGATTAAAATCATTACTTTTCAGTTTTTGTTCTCATATGTCACTGTTCTTTGTTCTTGTTTGCTTTCTTCCTTTTTCTTCTTGTTCTTTTCCCTTAAATTAAGTTTGGTTTAAAAAGTGGCCCCATACACGTTTGAATAGTAGCCGCATTAGGGTTCGTGACTGCTTGTTTAGAAATTAGGTGAATACTGTTTCGAAGGTCATTATAAGACCCTAGTTACTCACTGTTTTCCTTTATGTTTTCTTTTACCTGTTCATGTTTTCTGTTTTTAGTTTAAAGTCCCAAATGCATTTAGTTTAGATTGTTATCACTATTTTTGTATGATTTAACTGTTCAAGTTTAGTAATTTGTATGACCAAGCTTAGCATTAGGTTTTTGTTTAGTTTCCTTTCTCTGCTAATTTTCAGACATTTTTATGTTGGTGAATTATGTCAATAAACAAGCATGAACAACTGATCGATTAAATCCCTGAATTCATATGTTGAAATGCTTGTTAGTAAAACAGCCTCTATTAGTTGTTTTGCTCATGTTTTGTTTGAGGTCGTCATTTGTTTTAGCTTTGATTTTGCTGTCTATGTTATTAGTCTCCCTTAGATGTTAACTTCCAATTAATCATAGTTTAAATTGCAACTCTTAGGTTAGATTGGCCTATTCAAGTAACTTAAACAAACTAATTCCCCCTAGGCTCAAGTGAAACTTAAACAGGCTTTAATACAAGAAAACTGACTAAGTCCAAACAACTTAGTTAAATCTCAATAATCAACCAAAATCCTAAAAAATCAGTTGATAATTAGAAAACGAATCAACCAATTAGGCTAAAAACTCAGTTTTAAAACAATGTTTGGTCATGATTTAACCTAGACTTAGCAAGATTAGTTAACAATAATTTCCCATAATCACTTGTTTAATAGATTAACCTAGTCTAATAGTCTCTTAAACAACTAACTAAGTCCTAAAATCTGCCTAAGGTAATTAATTTAGGACTAATTAACTAAAACAAACCATTTAACCTAGGCTTGATAATTAGTTAAGTTTCTGATTTTAGGTAAGTGAGATGACTTAATTAAACTAAATCAGTTAACTTAATTTAAGAAGTCAAAACTAATTGGTTTATTTTAATTAATTGATTTAAACATAAGTAAGTAGTATGAAACTAATTCTAGGCATTTAATCAATTAACCTTTAATTAATTAACTCAACCTTAGTTAAGAACAACTAATAGTTAACTAAAGAACATAACTGGGGTTAACTAACCAAAGTTAATGCCTAGTTAACTAGTGAACCTAACTAGTGTTAGTTAACTAGAGTTAAAATAATAACCCAAAGTGAGCTTAACCGTGATTACTCAATGGTAAATTCAGGGACTCCAAGGGGTACATTAGGTAACTCAGTTTAGGAAATAAGATTTTTAAGGATAAAAAGGACTTTTCTATAGTAGGAAAGTTCTAGGATAGGGGCAGCTGTCCCAAAGGTAAGAATAACAGCTGCCCTATGTACTATTTAAGCTTATGAAATGGGAATATACCATAGGATAACCCCATTCCTAAATAGTCTATAAATAGACCCCCTTCCCTTTAGACTAAAGGAGGATTTTGAACACTCTGAAAATTCACTCTACAACTGCTTTTTACTGAACAATGGAAAACAAATTAGAATAGTTCTTTATTCAAAAGGTCAAAAACAAACCAGTAGAAAGAGATCTGTTTTCCCAAGAACTCTTGAAGGTTTTCTATGGGTCTTCTCACTTGGTGGTCTTCTTTGATTTGCTCCTGATTTTTTCTGAAATTCCTCTAGTTTGGGTTATGGAGCTGGGGTTAGTTTCTGGTTGTTGCTGGGTTTCTGGTTTGTGCTGCTTACATTGCTGCTGAATCTGCCTCTTCTTAACTGTTTTGCTGTCTGCCTGACCTTTATTTGGTCAGGATCTTTGTTATTTTCTCTTCAAAAAGAGGTATGTAACAATGAACTTAAATGAAATTATTATACTCAGAATTCTTTGTTAGTTTGATGCCAAATGCTTGATTCTTGTTATTTTTTTTGAGATTATGTCAAGGCTGAATCTTCTTCTTTGTTCTTGGTCTATGAATCTGAAGTAATATTTAGTTGATAAGATGTTAAGGAATCTGAATATATGTTGTAATCCTTAAGATTATTCTGTTTTGATTTTAAGTTGGTTAAAAATGTATTGAGTATCATGGGATATCAGTTTTATGTTAGTCCATTAGTGGAATAATCTGCACTTGGATGTTGAATCTGACCTCTTCTATTGTCAGGTTCTCTCTATAAGTGTGCAAAAAATATGCTTTCAATTGGTTCTCTTTGGTCAATAAAGAGATTCAACAAGCAAGTCTCTAGATGGTTTAGGATATTGGCATTGGGGTAGATGAATATGACTTCTTAATAGTCAAATTCACCCCTTAGTAGTGCACAAACATTAGTATGATTGGCTTAAGTTTACCCTTTTAAAGGGTATGAAATATGTAATTAAGAAAGACATTAGAGTGAGAAATTTGAACCTTTGAATGGTCAGATTCATCCTCTAAAAATTCCTAAATAAGCAAGTTTCTATATAGTTTAGAATTATGTTAGTATTAGCACTAGGGTAGATGAATCTGACTATTAAGTAGTCAAATTCACCCCCTTGGTAGTGCATAAACAGTAGCCTAAGGTGCTAGAAATCACCCTTACAGATATGGAGTGGGTAATTAAAAGGCCCCCTTAGAGAAAAGGATCTGAATCCTTCAATATGATCAGATTTATTCTCACAAAAATGCCTAAATGATCAAGTTAAGGAATTAATACGGACTAAAGATCTCAAGTATAAAAATGACAAGTCCAGAGGTGAATTGATCCTATTATGATCACATTCACCCTGCGAAAGTGCATAAATAATTCTGCCAGGAAATATGGTTTGAACACAAGCATTATGAGAATTAAAATTGACCCTTCCATGGTCAGTTTGGTTTTGGGTAGTTGCATAACACTCAATCAATTGGGTTGTTTACAGATTCCGAGGTAAGGCATAAGTGTATGCCTTAAAGGAATTCAAGTTAGGCAAATTAGCCAAAAATTTCCTTTTTTTGGTCTTTCCATTTTTTCTGAAAAGTGTATTTAGATGGCAGTAGTTTATATTCATTTTCAGAATTATTGTAATTAAAGACTGGACTGTATATATTTGAATTCTATTTTACTATTTATTTTTCTTTCTGAAGAGTAGGCTGTTTTATATTTATAATCCAATCCCTGTATTTTTCTAAAATAGCGTGACAACAGTAGGAAGTTGAGTGTATATCTAAGCTGACATGTATATGATTTTATAAAAATGCTGATTTAAAAATGGCTATCACGATTAGAGTTACCATCAATGTGAGGTAGAATTAATCAGGCCTAATTCTATTCGCACCTAGTGAACTTTTCTGAAATCAACATATGTAACGTATTATTTTACAAAAGGATTTCGATTCCAGCGACATAAAAGAAACTATAGAATAGGCCCAGCCTACAAAATTCAAACACCAAGTATTCACTTTTGACAATCTGCATCCTTGAAAATCTGGTGATCTACTTGTACACAATTTGGCAAATCTTTGAATGTATTTGAGTGTAATTTTTTTTTCCAAAAAATGATGACTGAAAATAACACTAAGACGCAGATTCCGATTATATTTTGTGCAAACGTTCCTATTATGCTTATCCCTAGTGATGTAAGTTCAAATTATACATATCCCCTCTTGTTAGCTAGACGCAATTAGGATTGGCCAAAAGAGTTAAAATAATTTGGGGCTAAGATATGGCCATATCCCGAAACATGTTATCTTTAGGCTACTGGACATTATTTTTGGCAATCTTTAGGTAGAATGAATACCTTTAGTTTGAAATTAGACGAAAAATCGATCACTACCTCAAAATTACCCTAAACTACATTCGGGTGTGGCAACTCATGCCCCCGACCCTCAACTCCAAACAACTAAATAAAAACGCACATAACAATCACGGGTGCATTTCATGTGACGTGATTACCATGTGTAAAAAACAAGTAAACGTCATCGTAACTTGTCCAAGATAAATCCATAAAACGTCCTAATGTTTTTTTTAAAAACTAAAATGTTCCTTCAAATAGAAAACATAAAGAAAAATCAAATATCGCCTCAAATAGGCACTATAAAACCGTCACGACCATAGTCCTGACTACGTAATCTACACTCGGGTGCGACAACTCATGTCCCCGTCTTCAACTTCAAATTATATTAAAATCGCGTGTTGCAATTACGAGTGCATTTCATGTGGCGTAATTGCAATATGTCTAAAAATAAACAAGTGCACGCCATCATGACTTGTTTCAAGATAAATCCATAAATAATAAAAGCGGCAAAAAAGTGAAAAAGGCTAAAAAGCACAATAGGTTTAAAATATGTAAATAATTAGATAATTAGGCCAAATATTAATAGTTAAGCGACCGTGCTAGAACCACGGAACTCGGGAATGCCTAACACCTACTCCTGGGTTAACAGGTGAAGCTTCTGTATTCCCGGTACGCTACCCCGACCTCGGCTCGAGCTGTCCGCTCGGGTAAGCCTAGTCTAGAACAAAACCCTAGGTTTAAGCCTAGAATAACAAAACCTCATGCCGGATCCCTATTAGGAACGCTTATCTGCATCATGCACATTCGACTTAGGGGGATCAACACAGGGGTTGAGTCCGTCTAGGACAGGAGTACCCGAAATGAAAGACTACCCTGATGCATCTTACTTGCTACATATGTATTTATTTGTCTCAGCTTGTGTATTGACCGGCTAAACCAAAAAATAAACAGAAAAACCAAGAGTGAGGTAGAATAGAGAATTCACCCTGTTTTGAAAATCCTCGTATTTGTCCCGAAACTCCGCAAAAATTCCTGAAAAAAATATATAAAACAAAATGAGTGGGTGTATATTTTTAATCAGTCAGGATTTTCTCGAACTACGCTTTGTTTGATTCTCACGGGTGTGGGATACGTAGGCAACCCTCATTGGGCCCAACTCTATTTTTTCAAAATCAGAAGGATATAGCCCTAAATAAAATTAGGTGACACCATTATAGCCTGATCACCCAAGTGGGGCGCCGGAAGGTCATTTTGCAAAAGTGGCCGCCTGTGTTTTGTCTTTAAATTTTGACCCAATTCGCGAACACAGCCTTAAAAGGCCGTATTCGCAAAGGTGGTCCATTTTTCTTTATTACAAAACCCTTTGCCAAAATGACACTTTTCAAAATTTTTTCTGTGGTTTTAATCAAAAAACGTATGTGCAGGATGAATACAGTTGAAAACATCCCCTTCAAGGCAGTCGAGGAAATCCCTCAAGGACTCTATATGTGGAGGAGCAACTTGTTTGAAACCAGTAGAAAGTCTGTTATGAAAGCTTTAGGGGGACTTACTGGCCTTTTAAAGATCAAGCCGAGGTTGGACATCGTCGAGGCTCTAGTACCGTTTTGGGATCCCACCCACAACGTATTCCACTTTTCAGACTTTGAATTACGCCCACGCTAGAGGAAATAGCAGGGTATGCTGGTCTCAATGACAATCTCAGAAGTCGATACCCAGTGGCACCCAGGGCGGTGACTCCCCACAAGTTTTTGGATCTGTTGAACAATAGCCGGGACGTCCAAGAACCACACTTGTCTGAAGGCTTCTGCACTTTCTATTTTCTTTATAGAAATTATGGAGATCCCCAGGGTTATGAGGCTAACAACACTGGTCTAAGTCACAAAGATCAGGCTAAATGGGAAGCCCGCCGGGGGCTAGCTTTTGTGGGAGCATTCTTGGGAACCTTGATTTGCCCAAGAAGTGACGGATGCATAGACATCGGGCTTGTGGGAATAGCAGACTTCATGATGAAAAAGTCCAATGGCACACTTATACCAATGGTCTTAGCCGAGATTTACTGTGCTCAGACAATTTGCCAATCTGGGGGAAAATTCTTTGAGGGGTGCAACCTGCTATTACAAATCTGGCTGATTGAGCACCTCTGTCACCGCCCAAGCTACATGAACTACGGTTTAACCGGTTTGAACTGCATAGAGGAACATAGTACTCGGGTAAAAGGCCACCAATTTCCTGAAGGCAAGGAAGCCTGGCACTCATACTTGAGCTCACTGACTGCCAACCAAATCGAGTGGACGTTCGGGTGGCTCCCTCTCAGCGAGGTTATCAATATGTCTGCTGAGGTTTGCTATCTCCTGTTAATGGTCCTGCGAAGCATTCAACCATATGCCCCGCACCGGGTCTTACGCTAGTTGGGGATGCAACAGGGTGTTCCCCATGATGAGGATTTAAGCCAACAAGCCATTGAGTTATGCCCAAGAGCTGCATTTCCTGAAGGCAGGGTTCGTCAAATCTGGAACGAGTGCAGGTTTTTAGAACCTCAAACTCGAGTGAGAGACTTATCCAAAGGGGAAGTGGAACCCGCCTACACCTCTTGGTACGATGTAAGAGGCAGGGAGCATCAAGAGCAAGAACGACCCGCAAAGAGACCCCATGTACAACAATTCGCCGAGCAAACTCAAGAGCATTGGGCTTGGTTAGAAAAAGAGAACAGCTACCGAGCCACCATAAGCAAGTTGGAGGCCCAGGTCAGGGAAATCAAGTTCGAAAACATTCTACATACTGCCTCAATCGAAGGGGAGAAAAATAGATTAGCCCAAGAAAATGAAGTCCTCCGGGCCCAGATACAGGAACTAAAAACAGCTGCTGAGAACCCAGAGAGAAGCAGGGCTGATGAAAGGCTTATCAACAACTTGAGGCATAAAGTATGTAGCTATGGGAATGATTTAGACAAAGCTGAAGAAGAATTGGCCGAAGTTCGGGCAAGATTAACAAGAAGTGCAGAAGAAAGAACAGAGTTTTTCCAGAGACTAAAAAGGAAATATGACCAGGAAGTTGTGGGCTTGAAGGAAAAATTGGCCACCCTCGAGAACGAAATGGCCAAACAAGCAAAAAGGTTTAAAACAGAGAGGGAACAGTGCTATGCCATGATGTCTCGGTTAGAAAAAGAGTTGCAACAATGGCAAGAACAGAGTCACAAAGATGCCCAAACTTTAGAGGCGATATCCCAACAAATCGGGCGCCTGCTTCAAGAGAAGGGTATTATCATGCGAAGGGTCCAAGAGATAGCTGACTACATCGTCACCAGATGTCAGGAATGCGAAGATATGACTCAGACCACTTTCTTCTCAGCAGTTATGATCTTCGTCCACAAGATAATGGACGACCTTTACCGCCTCCGACAAGACATAGCACGCAGGCCCGTGGCAAGGTCAAATGAGGCCCCACCGGACCCTGGAGCATCCAAAGCACTAATGTATTTCGATATTTTCGAGTCTGTACTTCACTTTTCTAGTCGTAGTCATGTCTTGATTCCACACTAGTTTTTATATTTTTTATGTGTCAAGTCTGTTTTGCAAACTCTGTAATTCCAAAAATGGGCTCCAAGTTTTCTGTAATCAGAAGTGTTTATTTAATGAATGGAAATTTTTAGAATAAAGCTTTTAGAAAAAAAAAAGAAATATATATATGCATTTCTTTGGGGATTTTAGCATGAACTACGTGATGATCTGATTCACGCGGTGCTGTGATACGTAGGCAATCCATATAGGATTCGATCATAACCATAAGAAAGGAAACCGAGCGAGGAATAAAAAGGCGGAAGCAATAACAAGGGAGGAGCAAGAATGATAAAGAGAAAAACAAACCAAGAGATAAAGCCGGGATGAAGTACACAACTGTTACAAAAACATATAGAAAAACATCAGGTGCATTGCATACCCCATACGTGCGATTGCCTATGGGATAAATGTTTTACCCTAACGTTTTGTTGGTTCAATCTTAAAGGTATTTTAAGGTGGTTGGTTTTGCGGTAACTTGGCTTCCCATCCTTACTTCACTAGATCAAAAGGGAGCATAGAAATGACGTCTGAAAGTCACTTTCCAATCGTCAACTCCTCCGTGGAAGACCTAAATCTAGCCATCCCAACATCTGAGTCAGCAATAGCTGAAGAGAACAGGACTCTGCATTGCCGCATGCTGGAAATGTGGGACGCATGGTCTAATGGTAGGGAACTGCCCAGTACCATCCCGAGTTTCCCAGAGATAATCCCCACGGCAGGAGGGACGTCCAACATCCCCATAAGCTACCCATCCACGCCATTTGGATATCCAACTATGTCGGCTCATTTTGCCGGAAGTCCTTCTGAGGTTCGCCCCCAGGCTTTGTTTTCTGGTGTGTCTTCCAACATTTTCACCGCACCACCAATCTCCGCCACGGCCCCACCAACTATCTCCGGGCCAAGTTTCGAGCTGCCAGCGTTCACATTCCAAACACCATCCGTCCATCAGGATACTGCTCATGCTACTCCCAATGCATATCCCCAACAAACTCAGCCTGAGTTCATTTTGGGACAATATAAGAAAAGCTTCGAGAATGAAGAAATAACTCGAAAAATAAAGAGTATTGAACAAAGCCTCAAAACTATACAGGGGCTGAGCGGGCAGAAAAATGTCTCCTATGCAGATTTGTGCATGTTCCCGCACGTCCATCTGCCTCTCGGGTTCAAAACCCCCAAGTTCGAAAAATATGACGGACATGGAGACCCCATAGCCCATCTGAAAAGGTACTGCAACCAGCTCAGGGGAGCAGGTGGGAAGGAGGAACTTCTCATGGAATATTTTGGAGAAAGTCTGATGGGGATTGCATCAGAATGGTACATGGACCAGGATATATCCTATTGGAACATATGGGATGACTTGGCACGGGACTTTGTCCGACAATTACAATACAATGTGGACATCGCTCCCGATAGGAACTCACTATCCAATCTAAAAAAGAAACCCTCAGAGAGTTTCAGAGAGTACGCCATCAAATGGTGCAAGCAAGCCTCCAGGGTCAAACCTCCACTGGATGAGGTTGAAATGGTCAACGTTTTTCTACAAGCACAAGAAGCTGATTACTTCCAAAATATGATGTCCGCCATGGGCAAACCATTCGCGGAAGCAATTAAAATTGGAGAAATGGTGGAGAACAGGCTAAAAACTGGTCGTATCCTGAGCCAATCCGCCATAAGAGCCACCTCTCAGGCCATCCAAAGCGTATCCGGGGTTGCAACTAATAGGAAAAAGAAATAAGAAGGGGCCATGATGGTTTCTGACATTAGGAAACCTCGACAATACCCACGCCCATTTCCTAAAGCTTCCCAACATTACTATCCTCACTAAGATACAACTTATGCTTTACCCCCTTTTCCCTATGCGGTAATGAACGCTCAGCCATATCCCAGGCCGCCACAACAATACAATCAGAATAGAACTCCACCCCCAAAAAATAACCATCGTCCCCCAGCTCCATAAATCAACGCGCTCCTAAAAATAGCTACCCGTGCAATGCCTACCCCCGAGAGCCACCAAGGAGACTTAATTTCACTCCCAACGGAGAGTCGTATTCCAGCCTCTTCCCAAATTTGGTCCAGATGGGACTCCTGCAACCCGTACCTCCAAACGGGCAGAATCCCCAATCGCCATCATATAGACGGGGTACCAGTTGTGCTTACTATTCCGGAGCAGAGGGGCACGACACGGAGGATTGCTGGACCCTCAAAAGGTCCGTGGAAAGCCTTATAGAACAAAATAAAGTGGTTTTAAGGGACGAAGAAGCTCCCAATGTGACGAACAATCCACTGCCCGCTCACAATCATGGGCCCGTCATCGGCATGATTTGCAAGGACCAGGATTTCGATCCAGATCTAAAGGCCATCATCGCCATCGCAGATGTATAAATAAAACCCAAGGCGGCACCCAATCCAGCCAAGGAGACGAGAAAGAGTAACCCCGTCCCCTAGGTCACGGAAAAGGCTAAGACTGGAACAAATAAGGGACCTCCTAAAGAGTCTGTCCTTTACATCCCCAAGGCACACAGGAAGGAATAAAATGTTTTGAGCCCTCCCAGAAGGTTACAATTCAACAAGGCAATAATGAATGGCCCAAAAATGTATGTCCCGAAATGGATGTATGCGGCACGGGGGCAAATAATTTCACCCAGGCTGATGAGCCCATGGTTATTAGCCGCGCGTCGCAAACTCCCATGAAGAATACTACTGCCGTCCCATGGAATTACCGCTGGACGATGGTGACATACAAAGAGAAAGAGATTACAGGGGAAACAGGCGATATAAAATCTTCAGAGAAATACCTCGACTCGGAAGAGCTAAACAAAAGCAAGCTGAGACGCTTTCCGCCCAAAAGGCCGATCAGTGCCAGAGAGGCAGAAGAATTCTTCAAGAATATGAAAACCTCTGAATACGCCATAATCGAGGAGCTCAGAAAGTCCCCCACCCAGGTCTCGCTTCTATCCTTGCTGTTAAATTCAAGCGAGCATCAGAAGATCATGATCAAAACCCTCAATGAAGCATACGTTCCATCCAACACCACAGTCGAGCAAATGGAGAGGATGGCAGAACGGTTTTTTCAGGTCAACCGGATCTCGTTCAGCAAGAATGATTTGCCCCTTGAAAGGGGCCACCCACAACAAAGCTCTCCACCTAACTGTTAAATGTGAAGGTTACTACGTGAA
>ML327666.1:0-101578 GCA_005239505.1 Nicotiana paniculata
CTGCAAGACAAATGCTTTTCAAATATACCTTTGAAATAAAAGTCCTTCAGACATAATTTTCCTTAAGGCAAATATACTTTCAGCTATACTTTTCAATAAAAATCTTTTGATCATAATCTCCTCAAGATAAATCTACAGAAACTCAGTCCGTAACTCAGAATTTTCCATGCAGTACATGGGAAAAGCTCCTGGAATACGTCTGTAGTCCCAATTTAAATATGCAATGCAGTACAGGGGGAAAGCTTTCGGAATACGTCTGTAGTCCCAATTTAAATATGCAATGCAGTACGTGGGGAAGCTCCCGGAATACGTCTGTAGTCCCAATTTAAATATTTAATGCAACCACTGAGGAAAACAACTAGAATGCAACAGAAACAACACACATTGCCACAACAGGCGCAAAAGCAACAAAAGACAGAATGCAAGGTGCGACGAGCAAATCAACACAAAGACTTGAATCACAAGAATGGTAAAAACTCACTCATAAGAAGTATCCACTGAAGGGAATGTCAAGTACAAGCGAAATGATATAACGAGGGGAAAACAAAACAAATATAGCAACGATTCACAATATTCAAGTCATCAATAAGAAACCAATCATCCCGACAAGGGAAACAGCTATAACCAATCTCGCTTAAACAATCAACTTTACAGAACAAAACTCAGCTTGAACAATGCTTAGTAATAGGCGACACCAAGGAAATACCATCAACATGGATGATTATCAACTAAACCTAAGTAGCACTGCAAAATCATATAAATCACAATGTACGACTCTTGGGCATGCTTGACACCAACATATAGATATTCCAATCACTGCTAAACAATTATAGGGCGAGATTATGCTAATCCTAGTCAAATAGGCAATTTATGAAGGAAGATATAGCACGACGGTAGAAAAGGTAAAGTCTCCAGTTAAGTCAATTAAGATCAAATAAGCAACAAAGGAAAACTAAGCAAGAAATTTCTAATTCAAGCAGAAAGAGATGAACTAGCAACCGAAACTCAGATATAACAAATACAACTTCATACACAGGGAATATAAGGACCTAAGAATCCTAAAAGGCCAACATATTTTCAAATAAGTCCAAGTACGCACTCGTCACCTCGCGTACATGGGCTACAATCAACATAGAAGACTCAATCCTAAGAGGATAGTTCCCCCACACAAGGTTAGACAAGATACTTACCTCAAAGACGACAACCTGGTACTCTAAATTGACTTCTCGGGCGAAAAGACCTCTGGACGGCTAAAATCAACTAAAATAACTTTAAAATACACATAAAATGTATGAGAAACTATTCTGAATAATAAAGTTTCAATCTTTACAAAAATTATAATAATCGATCCAAAGTTGACCCCCAGGCCCGCACCTCGGAACCCGTCAAATTTTTGAAAAATCCAATTACCTATTCCGATACGAGTTCAACCATACAAAATTTATCAAATTCCGATATCGTTTGGTCCTTCAAATCATGTTTTTTAAATTTTTCAATTTCCTTTCAAAACCCACACTTTCCTCAACCCAAAACACAAATTAAATGATAAAAACAAGGACTAATTCATGGAATATTTTTAATCCTAGTTGAAGAACACTTACCCATTCGAATTGTGTGAAAAAACCATCAAAAATCGCCAGGATCCGAGCTCTAGAGGTCAAAATATGATAAAAATGGTGAAACTCCCGATTTTGGAGTTTTATAATCTGCCCAGGTATTTAATTAATCGCAATCGCGAGAGTTCACGCGCATAGAAGAAATATTTTTCTGGCCCAAATTGTGCTACGCGATCGCAGGACGATAGATGTGATCGCATATAAGGGAGGAATTTGGTTGCTGGCCAGTTGCGTTACGCGATTGCGCATTGAGCAATGCGATCGCATAAGGGAAAAAGGATGCTCGGCCTAGAACTACTCAATGCAGTTGCGAGGGAGGGGAGTGCGAACGCATTTAAGGAAAAAGATGGCCTCCACGATCGCGTGCATAGGATTGCGAACGCATAGAGGAAAAACTTGGGTGGTTCAAACTGACACGATGCGATCGCGGCTAAGCCTATGCGATCTCATAGAAGGAAGGGTGGCCGAGGTAATAAGGGTGGACGAGATAATAAGGATGGAATGTGATCATTATCACTACTGAAATGAAAATCTATGAACTCCTAAATATGATGATGTTTAAAAGGGAAAAGGGAGAGATTGTGAAACTTGTTTGATATTGGTTGTTTCTTTCCACGTGCATTGATTAATTGGTTCTATTACTGTCTCTTAATTGTATATTGTTTGATTGTACTTGGGATAAAGTTCGTTTATACATACTAGTGTTATTCTACAGTACTAACGTCCCTTTTTCTGGGGGCGCTACATCTTTTATATGGATGTAGGTGGGTCCATAGCAGGTTGATCAGTTCGCCGTTAGTGGTGTTTTCTCCTCATCCTCTTTCAGTTGTACTGGTGAGCCCCACTTCCTCTCAGGGCCATGTGTAGTTCCTGCCATCTCCTTTTGAGTATATTATGTATTGTAAGGTATAGTCGGTGCCTTGTTGCCGGCAAGTATTGTATAAACTCCTAGCACTCTTAGAAGCTCCGTAGACACTATGTGGGTGTATATGTATATTTTGGGCAGTGGTTGTATTTGTTCGTAATCGTGGTCTGTATTGGGAAGTGTTGTATCTATTATGTATGTTTTGGGAAATCTAGTATAATAATGTAAAATGAGGAGAAATTGGACTTGTTGTGGTAATCACACACTTTTAAGCTTATCTCATTGTTTCACATAAATAATGTATGCTATAAACACATCGGGTAGGAAAGGAAAATCAGGTTCGCTTGACTGGGATCACCCGGTTGAGTGTCGGTCGCGTCCCTCGATTTTGGGGCGTGACAATTTACACAAAAGTCAAACCTCTGGTCAATTTCCATCACTTAAGCTTAAAAAATTGAAAAATTTCTCCCAATTCGACTCCGGATTATCCGGTAACTGAATCCAACCACGTACGAAAGTCGGTATACCCAATGTGAAACTATTCAGGACCTTACGCCACCGAACGGAGCTTAAATTCCCAAAATGATCGGTCGGGTCGTTAAATAAACCTACCTTTGAACCTGCTGTATTGATTTCTTACATACGTTAGGAGTGACGTTGTTCAACAACCACCTAAATATGTATCCTTTCTCAAGCAACACATAATAAATAGGCACAGTCAATCGATGGTCATTCAATCAACAATAATAAACACGTAGTTGAACAAGTAGAGAAATCCAACGGCTCAATTATATAAAAACATAACAAGAATTTATCCTACAAAAGGTTCCATCAAAACCCTAGATAAAAAATTAGCTATTCATAATAGTATGTAAAAATACAATACTAAAAGTCATAACTAACAATTAAAAATAAGAAGAGGAAGGAAAAACTCGTAGAAGAATTCCCTGCCTTGCTCCTATTGTGTCTCTGCTTACTTAGGTCGAATCTTTGTCTCAAATCTATCCAATCTCACAAAAATAATGTTCTATCGTATATATATACCAAGTAGGGTTGGGCCCAAGCAATTATACCTTCTCCTACGCGAAAAAGGACAAGTTTCCAGGCCTGGACGCTCGCGGTCGCAGTCATTTACCAACATTCTGTCTCAGTCTGCGTCAGGTCCGCGGTCGCGGTTTAGACCGCATTTTTTACCTTGTTCCGTTTGGAATTTGGAACAAACATAAAACATGAAAGTTCTATCCTTTTGAGTTAGCTTTTCAACCATATATTATATAGCCCAAATGGAGTTCCGAGAAAAAAGTTATGTTCATTTTACTAGACTGCGCAATATGCCTACTCGAGTCTTCGTTTGTTCTTAACCATCAAATTTGACCGCCGAATACGATCCCGGCTTAATCTCTTGGGATTTTACTCAGACTTCAAAGATCCAAATCACTTGAATTCATTCCATAACATCTACATAGCTCGGAAACACTCCTCCAAGGCATAAAATACACAATTAGTGCAAAATACTAGCGATTAAAGCTCAAACTCAATTAAAGTGCAGTAAATTAGAGTGTAATATGCAACTAAAATACGTAATTATAGCCTATCATAATTTACCACTTAATTCACATTTCTCAGAGTGAGTTGAATTAATAGGGGTTATGGTCTGAATGAGTCTTAAGGAGGTGTATAACCACTGCTTTAGGAAATAAAGATAGCCAAATTGTTAACAAAAATTCTATCAAGCCTTTCCATAATTAACCCCCTTATCTTTTTCTATTATTGGACCAAGTACATTTGCATCCCTTGTATCCTAGGTCCATAGGGTTACTATTGTTAATGTTATTCCATAATGAGTTACTACGCCTACGATTGATGGGATTTCCACCAAATTTATCCTTTACACTAAAAATTACATTAAAGTCTCCTCCTAATAGCCATGGGCCCTTATAATTAATGTGAATATTTTTATTATTATGCCATAATTCACGTCTATTTTCTAGTTTAGTACTAGCATAGATAGAGGAAAATAACCAAGTAGTTTGAGTAGGGATTACCTCAACAGTAGCATGGATTTCTTGGTTCCTCCTAACAAAGTTATGAACCTTCACAATACTAGCATCCCACAATATAACCATTCCACCAGCTTGTCCCTCAGTTGGAACCTCAATCATTTCCGAAAATAGAAAGTCATTCAAGAGGTAGAAATGATTTTCGATACGAGTTTCTAACAGATGGTTTATGAGTATAAACCATTTCCCTAAAATTAACACGAAAGTTATCGTTGTCACCACCCCGTATGTTCCAGATAATGATATTAGTTGGTCGATACATCATCGGTTCATGGTTGTTGGTCGAGCCATTCTCTATTCTTGCATGGAGTATTGGGTTCCTCCTTATTGAGGGAACAAGTATCATTGCATGGCTCCCCATTGTTGGATCATGTGGTGGCGTGATATCCATTGAGCATTGATACAGAGTTGGGTGGCAGCTGAGAATATACCTCTTCTCTAGCATTTCCCTGAAGAGATACACCTTTACTTTGTTTAGGCTTGAAAATTCTATTATTTCCTCTGATCCTAGTAAAGTCATCTCTTTTGCATTCCCTACTTGATGACCTTCTGGCTCTGGCACATTGGGATTGGGTGCTTGAGGTGGTGCAGGGGCTTGAATTTGGGCATGGTGTGGAGTTGTTGCCCAAGGCATGAAGATTGGGTTTAGGTTCGAGATCTCCCCTGGTGGGAAGAAGGGGAGGTCAATTGTCATATTCTGTGGCTGTAGAGGGTTGAAGTGCGGAGGGAGATTCCACTGGTTCCTCATTGCCTGGGCTTGGTTTGCATTCATTCTAAGGGTTAATGGATGAAGAATATTGTTCAACCATACATGGTTGAGGTAGTTGTCCATGGCCATGTGCATCCCCTCGGATACTAGTTGGGCCAAGGAGTGTGAGTTTTGGAGAATGATTATTGTCTCCTGACCATCCAGAATCATGTTGAACGAAATTGCATGGCCTATCAAAGCTTGCTCTATCCATGATAGTGGTTGGTGGTCTTGAGGAAAGGGTGGTTGAATGAAGAAGATCGTTTGGTTTCCTCGTTGATTGTTCAAGTTTGGTGGTGGATTGGCCATTGTGTGGGCTCGTTGGTTTTCCTGGTTGATTGTTCAAGTTTGGTGGTGGATTGACCATTGTGTGGTTGATTGTTCAAGTTTGGTGGAGAATTGACCATTGTGTGGGCTCGTTGGTGTCTTAGAATTTGAACTAGACGGAATCGTCTCCTTTGAAATATAGGTATTCTTTGCATAATTATTACCGGAGAAGTGGTTTATATTAAATTTAGGGGTTAAGTTGGTGGAAGGGGAATGGTTTATATTAACTTTAGGGGTTAAGTTGGTGGAAGAGGAAGGGGTTTGGGCAGTAGAATGAGAATTGGAGTTTATGATTTTCACATCATTCACAGTCCGATTAGGACTTTAAAGTAATACAGTAACTGCCCACATTAAAGAAATAATGATACTCGCACACCAAAGAGGAACTGAGTGAGATGTTGAAATGCAATTTTTATAATGGTAGACTACTCCATCAGGCACATGTATCCCCCAGTACAAGTATCAGTAAACTACTCTCATCATGGCATAGAACGACGAGATCCTAAAATGCATTTTAAAACTTAAATGACACAGTAAGCTAAATATTAACCAAAGCATGTGTTTCAATATAGACTACTTTGGAGAAACAAAACTATAATAGAATCCCAACATACAAATTGATGCAGCCAAGTGCGGTTGAGCAGCATAACTTTCTTGCAATAGATTAAGCAACAATAAGACAATAGCAAAACTACTAAACCAAAAAACTTGAAATATTCATTATTGTCTCCTGATCAGATATCTCACTAAGAGAGCACAAAATTGATCACATGATTCAATAACAGAAACTCCTGCACTACGTCCAATGTAACCAAAGTATCTGAACAGTGAACAGAAGGGGAGAAAGATCTTGTCAATTCTGCTTCACAGGCAATCTAGAAAAGAGAGGTTCCCTTTCCTTTCTTGTCCCCGCCAATCTCAAAATGCTTGCACCTCTGCACAACACCAAGGAACAGGACCACAGATATTTTCAACTATATGATCATGAAAAATGCAACAGGAGAATAGAGATCTATCAATTAACATACTTTGATTGGGTGCTGTGACACATGTTTGCAACCCTGGCATTGCAATCTCAACACAATCTTCTTTGTGGTTTTTGCCTGATTTGGAATGGCAAAAGAAAGAAGCAAATCAGTTAGAAAAAAAACTAGTCTTGAATGTCTAACATCTTTGCCCACATACAGTGATACAGACAATGGCGCTTAATCACTGAAATCTTCTTATCTCCCTCCCTCTTTCTCGACTTATCCAATAACTAATATTCCATATTTCTATTTTAAGTAGATTAAGCTATTGAATGTTAATGAATTTTAGATTAATAATGATCTAAGAGCTTGTATGGTTTAGTTGAATTAAGTAGCTCTAAGCACCAACTGTTGAAAAGCACTTCTTAGGCGCTAGAGTTGATTTTATGAATTAGCAGTTACGTGTTTGGATAGAAGTGTTAATCTGAAAATAAGCAGTTTATGTATTTGGTAAAAAATGCCGATAAAGACGTATTATGTCAGAATAATTTAAATGTCCTTAAAATTGTTAACACTAAAAAGGAGCTATTGCAAGATTTTTTGTTTTAATTCAATTCAAATACAAATTTACTTATGCTCAATTCACTTTAATCGTTCAATTAATTAAATATGATTAGTTTGAGATGAATCTCAAATTCGGGATGGAAGCCACCAAATCCACATCTTTTTTATAGCCTCGTGTTATCTTCTCAAACATCAAGAAAAGAAAAATCCAACGGAACGTTTACTAGTTTGCATATATATGAAAGAATATAACAAAGCAAACTTTGAAAATAGAACCTCCCAACTGGCAACTCTGATTTCTTTAGAAAGGTAACAACCAATTAGCGACTCTATGAAGAAGCTAAAATAGAAGCATATCTATAGAATTTTGACCCTTCCCTTTTACACACACTAATCTGTAGAATCAGACAAATAACTTCACTAAAATGATACCTTATGCAATACACAAAAATCTTTGTTTCCCTACAGCTACTGTATTAATGGCACTTTAAAGCTTTACTGAAATAAATTTTTAGTGGTTTGCTTTCCCTTTGAGTTCTTAAAATTTGTTCCTCGAAGTGGCTTACTGTATGTTTGTCCAGTCAGTTAGTGGAAATGGCGAAAAAGCAGAGATGGAAATGGCATGAGTAGATTTAGGGCTACTTGTGTACGTAATAAGGATTTTTTGGAAATTATAAGAAAGCATGAGGGTATTTGCTTTTAAGCCACAAAGCCACAAGTTTGACTTCAGAGCTGAAAAGCCATGAGGCGCAATCTAACACAGAAAAGCCGTGATTTGCACTACAAGGCTGAAAAGCCATAAGATGGGAGACTCCAACAATTGGTTTTTGCTTTTTTCGCTTATTTAGGCTTAGAGGGTGTTTCGATTGGCTTTTAAAAAGTAGTTTAAAAACTAAAAGCCATAAATTGGTAATACCCAACTTTTGGCTTTTGGCGTGTTTTTGTATTTTTCATGCCTAAAAGGAAGTGCTTTTAAGCACTTTTTATCATTGCCAAACTCCACAAAAACTAAAGAGGTGCTTAAAAGAAAAAGCACTTACTTTTAGGCATGAAAAGTACAAAAACAAGCCAAAAGTCAAAAGTTGAATATTACCAACTTATGGCTTTTGGTTTTTAGCTTACAAGTTAATTTTTAAAAGCCAATCCAAATACCCTATTAAAAGCACTTCGCTTAAAAGCAATTTTGGTATTTACCAAGCACCCAAATAAGTTGAAAAGTGTTCTAAAGTTGGTTTGACAAGCTCGTAGCTTACCCAAACAACCTTTTATTTTGGTGTTTACAAAAGTGCAAAATCAAGTGCATTTAGGCCAAAATAAGCCAAAAGACATAAGTTGCGCACCCCATACTTATGCATTTTTAGCTTAAAAGCTTTTTTGGTTTGACCAAGCATCTTACCTTGTTATCCCTTACATTTTTAATTAAATACCCTTTGGCCTTTGCAGCCAGCTTTTGGCTCTCTAGTGATTTACCAATATTGGAACATCTCTATGAAATAATATATTCTTTTAACATTTCATGCAACAACATTTATTTATAAATTTATTTGAGGTTTGAATCAACAAAAACTTAATTTATATATTAGTATTTCACATGTGTAATTTTTAGCTTCTTTTTCTGGACATCCTGATAAGCATATTTTGTATCATTAATAAGATTGTTAGTTATTTTTCTCATTTTTTTTCATTCCCTTGCCGAATACAAATTGTCACTAAATCTCAACCTACAACTCTATAAAGCTTCTGTTATTTTTTTTAATATTTCTAAGCTTAATCACTCTAATCAGGCACTTGTGCAAACTCATTATGTTAATGCAAGGTTATCTATGTCCATATAAAAGTTGGTATTAGGTTCTGATGGAGTATTTTGTTTGAGTTCTTTAATTTTGCCATGGTTAAACATGTGTATGGTTTAACTGACACTTGATATTGTATAATCCTTCGCTTATATACTTTGAATTTTCATAAATTTGCAGGGGTTTAGTGTTGTTAGATCAACAATTTTTTTGATACCTATATGAATCTTAGCAAATTCACTCAAATATAATCTTAAAAAATTATAGTATCATGTTCTTGTTTAAGAGTTTTTGAAGATCTTTATTAAAATTAAACCATCATCTACTGTAATGAATATCGACAAGAGGGGGTTGCCCAATGTTCAGCACCCTCACCTACAACCCGAGGTTGTGGGTTCGAGTCACCAAAGGAGCAATAGCTCCAACAAAGGGAGATCGAAGCGGACTTAAAGGGGAGGGGAATCAAAAAAAAATAAAAAATCAGATTTATGATTTAAATTTATCAAGTACTCCTATAACTTTATCTAAGCAGTTTAGGACATAAAATGAATTGAGATATAAATCAATTTGTACTGTATTGGAATCAAGTTTGAACTAAACATCTTGCAATTATAAGCTCTATTTTAGTCATAAGAAACGGCATTTAAGTTACTTCAACACATCAACTAAACATGTAACTTCTTATACCTATAATCAGCTTAACGAAAACTTCTAGCGTTAGTAAAGCTAAATTATTGAATATTGGATTGAGACCAGTCGAAATAGATCGGCGCGGATAGTGAAGATTCATACAGACTAGCATGTGATTGAAGCATATAAGTTGTTCTGTGGCAGAAAATGCTTCTCACCTTTTTGTGGAAGACAGGCTTTGTTTGACCACCATAACCAGACTGCTTGCGATCATAACGACGCTTTCCTTGAGCAGCTAAGCTATCTTTGCCCTTCTTGTATTGTGTGACCTTATGCAAAGTGTGTTTCTTACACTCCTTTGACTTACAGTAGGTCTTCTTTGTCTTGGGAACGTTCACCTTCAACATTTTACAATCAGAACCCAATTAATCAGACAATAACATATCAAAACGATTAAATATCTCCATCCTCCAGAAAAATCAATTGCAGGAATTGTACATCTAACATAATGCATTCGGCAATTCGTTTTTACAAGAAAAATAAAACAACATCAGATATGGAAAGCAAGTATTACCATTGTCAAAGGCGAAGAGTGAGACAGAAATGGCAGAGGTAATTGTCGGCGTTGAAAAACCCTTTTGATATATGAAGAGACTAGTTTTTGTAGGGCAGCTTAGGGTTAGTGAGAAAAGTGGGCTATGAAGTTGGATTTTTGTGTGGGCCGTGTAGACTGGGCTAGAGAAAAGTGGGCCTCACTGAATTTGAGGCTTTTGCATCTATACCCAATATTGGGGTCACAATTGAACTTATACCCATTTTACGATCAACTTCAGACTTATTGGGTCTGAAGTTAAAAAAAATGTGAAGTGAAAAAATTGCACTTCAAATGCACTTAAGTTCAAATAGGTCTGAAGTGCAATCAATGGTTTCATGCACTTAAGGTTAATAAGTCTGAAGTGAAAAATTGCACTTTCGATGCACTTAAGGCCAAAAAATATGAAGTGCAACAGACGTTTTCATTCACTTTAGGCCAATAAGTTTGAAGTAAAACTTTGCACTTCAAATTCACTTAAGACCAAATAGGTCTGAAGTGTAACCAATGGTTTCATGCACTTAAGGCCAATAAGTCTGAAGTGAAAAATTACACTTCAGATGCATTTAAGGCCAAAAGGCCTGAAGTGCAACAAATATTTTGCCACACTTAAGGCCAATAAGTCTGAAGTGAAAAATTGCACTTCAGATGCACTTAAGGCCAAAAGGCCTAAAGTGCAACAAACGTTTTGTTGCACTTAAGGTCAAAAGGTCTGAAGTGCAACAAATATTTTGCTACACTTAAGGCCAATAAGTCTGAAGTGAAAAATTATATTTCAGATGCACTTAAGTCTAAAAGGTTTGAAGTGCAACCAACGTTTTTATGCACTTAAGGCCAAATAGGCCTGAAGTGCAAATTGCCCATAAACAGAATTTTTTTCTTCGAATTATAACAATATAATATATGATTCAATGCCTAAATCACTCCAAATTAGCTCAAATTTGAAACATAACCTTCAAATATCATCAGGAACAAACCTCAGTCATCAATTTGTCAAAACAACAATAAATCTAGTGAATCCATTTTGCAATTAAGAAAAATAAGAAGAAGAAACTCAAAGAAATAGTAAAAAATAAAGCGTTATAACAAATCACCGTTGTAAAACATCATAAACTACTTTAAAATAAGTTACAACCACCATATAAAATCATTATCGTCCGAAGAAGAAGGGGGGGAAGGAGAAGAAGAAAATGAAGGAGGAGAAGGAGGAGGAGGCGAAAGATGCCTGAAATTATTCTAAAAGTGGGTACAAATTAAAAAAAAAATTGAAAAGTGAGTATAGGTTAAATAGGGGCGACCAAATGGGGCATCCCGTGCAATTTTTACCTTTACGGGTCAGACATGAAGAAGATTTAGTTCGGGTTTATTTCATTACTAGAGAAGTTGGCCACGCTTCGCGTAGGAATGAATAACATCATCATTAAATTTCCAATATGATATTTTTGACTTTTCTTAAAAGGAAGAAAAAAATTAATGCAACCTAATCGATATTTTACTAATTTGATTTTTCTTTTCTTGTTCACTTAGAATTATTAGTTTGACTTTAATATACATTCTGCGAAAAGAAAAAAAAAAGTAACTAACAGATAAACCTTATTTGTAACATGAGCCAGATTTATTCATATTTCCCGTACAAACCACCTTAAAAGACCGAAACAACTAGCCAAGATAGCAAAATGTTACATATTTATAAAATGCCTAGTTTTATTTCTCTTTTTTTTTTTGGGTTTTAAAGGCTAATTTATATTATAATCAAAAAGTTATACAAGGAGTTGTCGTTCTTGGGCAGTATTACAAAAAGTTTGTAAACAAAGGCTACTTGCACTATTGTGCTTAGCTATACTAGTACTATTGATACTACTAGTCCTAGGGGGTGAGGAGGATGAGAAGGGTCTGTTTGGGACAGTGCTCGTAGATGGCATGTCCCACATATTACAAAATGTGGTTGCTTGATCATAGGAGGCCTAGTGTGCTATGCATTTGTTTCTTTGTGTTACATAACCCCATTGGTCGCGCATGAGAAGGTTGCTGATGAATGGTGGAGAGTCTGCCAAAAAAGTGATGTTATTGCCCGACAATTGTAGTCCAAAAAGTGCCAGGCTATTCGCTACCATATTTTGCTCCCTGTATATGCGGATTATTGATGGATTAAGCAGCTAGTGGATCAGGAACCTACAATCATGTAACAAGGATGAGTAGTGTACAGTGTGTGTATTGAGCATGGATACTACCTGTTGGGCATCCATTTAAATTTTCAAAGGAGTTAGGTTGTGATGGATTGCTAGTTGTAAATCACGCAGTAAGGCCATTAATTCAATATCTATGACATTGGATGCTTGATAGTTTTCCGCATAGCCCATAATCCAATCACCTTTGCGATTTCGAAAGAGCCCCCCAAAGCCTGCTTTGGAATTGTGTATATGGAAGGCTTGATCTGTATTTAAGGTGATGATACAATTGGGAGGTTTCCACTTAACATACATAGGAATTGTATGGTGTGTATGAGCACTAGTGTTAGTTAAGAAAAGATGTTTTCTTGCTAGTTGAAGAATTAAGTTTGATGATAAGAGAGTCCCATTGTGTTCAAAGCAGTTTTTGTTTCGAGTATTTCACAAATGTCATAGTGTAAAAGGGATGAAGTGGTTTAAAGGAATGTTATGTGTGTGGAACTTACCTTTTCGCTAAATGAGATGTCTAAGCCAAATGTGGTTAGGAGTGTCGTGTGTGGTGATTGATCGTATAAGAACTAGGAGTTTAAGTTTTTCCCAACAATGTGTTGCATAGACACATTTTAATAAGATGTGCCCAATTGTCTCTTCTTCCGTGGGACAGTGAGGTCACATTCTGGATTGAGTAATTTCTAATTTATGAAGATAATCTTTGGTAGGAAGTCGATTATGACTAGTGAGCCATAAAAATATTTTATTTTTGGAGTCACTCTTAGTTTCTAAATCCAACCTTGATGATTAGTACCTTTAGGAGGTTTTGTGAGTGTTTTATAACAAGAGTTGACGGTAAATTGACCCGTTTGTGTTAACCCCCATATTATATGGTTTGGCTTAGTGCCAATAATTAGAGAAGTAAGTGTTATTAAGTTGCTGGAGTATGTGATGCGGTAATTGAAAGGATATTTGTTGGTTGGGGCCAGACTGAAGCTGGAGCATATTAGCTACTGTGAGAGTGTGTTCTTTAGTATTTAACATGCCATAGATGAGGCTTAGAATAGTCTTATTCGGAACAATCCAATTATCCGTCCAGAAGTAACATGGGTACTCCGTGTGACATGCCATTTTAGTCCTATTTGGCATATATGTCAGCGCAACAACATATGTTTCCATAATGTGGAGATCCTGGGGCTTAGTGATCTAGTGTTGTTAATGTATTTATAGATTAATAACGAGGCACAAAGTGTGGAAGGTTGATGAAACAGCCTCCAAGCCGTACTTACTAGTAATGCTTCATTTTTTGTCTTAGTTTTTGTATACCTAGTCCTCCATTTTTCTTAGGGGCAGTCACTGTTTTCCAATTTATGAGGTGTAGCTTTGTGAGGTAGAGCCCCATAAAAATAATTTTGGTAGCTTTCTAGTCTATTAATGGTATTAGCAGGGAGGGATATAATTTGCATTACATGATTGGGGATGGTATTGAGAGTGACTTTGATTAAAGTAGTACGACCAACCATTGTAAGGTGGTTTTTTTTCAACCCACTAACCTATTTTTGAAGTTATCTAATATGAATTGGTAGTCCCTTTTTGTTGGTCTAGAGGTAAGGATAGGGAACCCCAGATATTTTTTAAATGAAGTACCTTCCAACATGTTAAAACATGACAAGATAAAAAAAAATTCAGCTACAGGGCAGTACTTAGAGAAGAAATTTTTTGATTTTTCAAAGTTTATTTGTTGCCCTGAGTGCTCAGTAAAATGGTTGAGAATGTCTATAATTTTATGACAACTGGTTGTAGTTATTTTGGAGGCTAAGATAATGTCGTTGGCAAAAATAGGTGGGAAATTTGAAGTCCATTGGTATTTAATGAAACGGGCTTCCAAATAGTGTAGTCAACAACATTGTTTATTTGTCTAGACAATACTTTCATACATAAGATAAAGAGATAAGGGGAGAGTAGATCACCTTGTCGTATACCACGTGATGGGGTGAAGAAGTTAATTGGTGATCCATTGGAAAGTATAGAGGTAGAAGTTGTTGACACACATGACATAATGAGGGATATGAGCTGAGGAGGGAAATTAAAGAATGTTAAGGATCTTCTTATGAAGCTCCATTCCATTCTATCAAAAGCTTTTTCTAGGTCTATTTTTAGAAGCATCTTGGGGCACTTTGATTTAGAGTGTCGAAAATGAGTGAGTAATTCTTGTACAATGATGGCATTATCTGCTGCCTTTTTATTTGTTTGGAAAGCAGATTGAGCAGGGCTGATTAATTTATGAAGAAAAGGCTTGATACGAGTAACGATAATTTTGGTTATGATTTTGTACAAAGTGTTACATAAACTAATGGGTCTAAATTGAGTTATAGAGGAGGGACTTTTGACTTTTGGGATCAAGCATACGTAAGTTGCGTTTACTTCCTCAGGTATAGAACTCGGGTGGAATATGGTTTTACAGAAAGTGGTTTTACAGAAAGTGGTCCATCAGGCCCGGGTGCTTTGCGAGGTTGAAAGGAGTGGACTGCTTGGTATATTTCAAAGTCAGTTAGAGGTTGTGATAGCATATTAGCTTCAGATGGTGTGAGAGCACTATAATAATTTGTAGGATAATTTTTATAAGAAGTTACGTGCGTAGTGGTGTAGAGATCTTGGTAGTAATTTATAACAAGGTGTTGTAGTGAGTCGATGTTTGTAATCCAGTTACCTGAATAATGTTTTAAAGCCGTTATTCTGTTACGGCGTCTTCATTTTAAGGTAGATAGGTGAAAAAATCTCGTGTTTGCATCTCACTCATTAAGCCAGTTGACACGTAATTTTAATTTCCAAAACTCCTCTTCAAGAGTGAGTATTTGGTTATACTAGGCAATTAGATCCTGTTCGAGGTTTTGAAGGAAATTGCTAGTAGGGTAGTTGCTAGATTTTTGTATTCCTGCCAGTCTAGCGTTGAGTTTGTTTTTCTTGTGAAAAATATTCCCAAAAGAATGGGAGTTTCAGTATTTTATTAAATAAGTAAAATCAATGATAACTGTTAGTATATGAGGATTAGGGTGCCATATTTGATTAACTAAGTTAGAAAATTCAGGATGTGATGCCACATAGTTTCGAATCTAAATAGAGTACTTTTTTTGTGAAGGCATTTATCAAGGGATAATAGTAACGGATAATGATCGGAATGGGTTCTAGGCAGGTGATGTACATGAGCTTCAGGGTAAAGATCCAACCATGAATAATTTGTAACTATACGATCTCAAAATTGGAAACCAATCTTTGATCGACCCAAATTTAGTTCGACTATCACATTTATTTCTCAATGGATAATGAATTCTCCAAAATTTTGAAAAATAAATAATAATATAGACACATGACGCTGATCTTAGGTCTATGGAGAGTTAAATTGCAAAACAAAAATAAAAAGGTAAGAAAAATTAGTTAGCCATAGCAATGAAGAAATTAATCAATAACATAGAGCAAAAGAGAAAATGAGAATGCAGCATATTAAGGTTAGAGAAATTAAATAAAAAAAAGCGTAAAAACACTCAATCAAATTAAACTATATATCTTTTTTATTGTAATTTTTACTATACATATTTTCTTTCCTTTTCTCTATAGTTTACCCTTCTCTCTCTTCCTTCCTTCCTTTCTCACCTACCTATAGATCAAATAAAGAGAATGAAAAGGAAGAGAGGATTAAGCTAGTGACCTTTGATTTTCTTTGTAGAGATTGCTAGAAACATATGATAATTCTTTAATGAGTAATCAATATTAGACTTATTCTTTAATATCGAGATTGACTGTTAGAATTTGTGTAGTAAATAATTTCTCTTATGCCATAATTATGGTTGTCAAATATAATTTCAAATTTTGATAAATGTCTTTCTTCAAAAATAATTTTTTTTTTTAGCAATCAAACACTAAAACTGGAGATAATTATACCAACAAAGGGTAATGAATATATCATCATAAAGTATGCAGTTTTCTATTACTATCATGCATTTCAATTTATTTTCTTATTTGTTGCTAAAATTTGACATTCCAAAAATAACATAAAAATCAATACAAAACTTTTTTGGGTCAGAGAACCAATACAACTTAATATACTTAAAACATGCATTTATGTACACTAATATTGTAGTATATATTTATTTGAGGAAAAAAGATAAAATTACTGCAATATATAAAATATAAGCAGATAGATAGAGCCTAAGCAGCAGAATATTCAATAAGAACATACCTTTCGCCATTATTGTTCAAGTGTTGTAGAGAATCGCCATTGAAAAACTTTGACAGAAACCTAGGAGCCTTCTAGCTTGTGCCTATCGTAGGATGCCAGACTGATGAAGTAACATGCGTATTTATAAGTAGGCTAGGAACTCTTAGGCAAAATACGTTATCCATAGGGACTTCTCCATAAATTATAATTACCCTATGGACTCCTAATAAAAGTTGTTTTTTTCCATCAAAGACACTTTAATATATGCATAACTATAGAATATTATGTGATATATTATTTCCTTTGGGAGACAAGGTAAATAATTTATTACTTTATATATGGGCCAAACTAGAAGTCTCTAGAAGAGACGGTAAACTTCTAACATTCTCCCACTTGGCCCACATATTAAAATAAGATAATCTTTTATGAGAGATAAACATAATAATATGGCCATAGACTTTATCACTCAATTAAAAGTTATGCAACAATCACTTTAACTAAAATATATCATTACATGAACCATGGCGGTCATGCTCTTAAACAAACAAATCCTTCTATGTATTACTATGTAAATATGTTCTAATAAAGTGTCAAAAAAATTTATGAATGAACTTATATAAGATATTCAGAGTCCAACTTTATTGATCCAGTGATCACAAAATAATACATGAAAACCAAGTGTGCACTGTCATGTATATCAAAATAAACATAATGTCTAGACAAACTGTTAAGAACAAAGCAATGTTAAATGAGATACTAACACCCATATGGGTTACATGATCCTTGAAAATATTAGTCGGCGAACCTTTAGTCATAAGATCAACAATCATCAAAGTAGTACTAACATGCGCAAAACTCATATCTTGCTTTTTCACATTCTCTAATCATCAAGTACTTTATGTCGATGTGCTTGCTTCGACAACCACTTTTATTATTCTTGTAAAAGAACACTGCAGTTGAATTGCCACAGAAGATTCTGAATGGCCTTGATATGGAATCGACAATCCTAAGACCGGAAATAAATTTTTTTAACCATAATGGCAGTGATGTAGCTTTATAGCATGCTATAAATTCAGCTTTCATTGTGGATGTTGCAACAATAGTTTGCTTGACACTTCTCCAAGATACAACACCTCTAACAAGAAGGAAAATGTATCCTAAAGTGGATTTACTAGTCTCTTTGCATCCACCCAAATCAGAGTCTGGATATCCAATCACCTCCAATGAGTCAAAGTATTTGTATGTGAGCTTACAATCCTTGGTTCCTTGCAAATATCTCAAAACCCTTTTATCCAGTTTCCAATGTTCAAGACCAGGGTTACTTTGATATTTTCCAAGCATTCCTACCGCAAAAACAATATCAGGTGTAGTACAGACATGTGCATACATAAGGCTCCCAAGAAGCGAAGCATATGGAATGTCTTTCATTTGCTCCTTTTCCAATGCCTTTTGTGGACATTCATTCAATGATAATTTGTCACCTTTAATTATGGGTGCTGCTATAGGTGAACAGTTTTTCATCCCGAATCTTTCCAGAATTCTTTCAATGTAGGCTCATTGAGACAGTCCAATCAATCTTTGGGATCTATCTCTGAGAATCTCTATGCGAATGACATAAAAGGCTTCACACATATCCTTCATCTCAAAATTCTGGAAAAGGAATTGTTTAGTCTCACGACAACACCAAGTCACTACTTGCAAGTAAAATGTCATCCACATATAGGACTAGAAAAATATATTTGCTCCACTTATTTTAAGGTATATACACTGATCAATGATGTTCTCCGTAAATCCAAATGAAGAAACAACATCATGAAATTTAATATACAATTCGTGGGAAGCCTGCTTTAGCCCATATATGGATTTATTCAACTTGCAAAAAGATGACTTTTGTCCTTATCACAAAATCTTTTAGGCTGACGCATGTATACCTCCTCTTCAAGATCTCTATTCAGAAAAGTTACTTTCACATCCATTTGATGTAACTCTAAATCAAAATGAGCTACTAATGCCATGATTATTCTCAATGAATCCTTCTTTGATATTGGAGAAAAGGTTTCATGGTAATCAATGCCTTCCCTTTAAGTAAAACCCTTGGCTACAAGTCTAGCTTTATATTGTTCGATATTACTAGATGAGTCTCTTTTAGTTTTAAAGACCCATTTGAAACCTATAGTAGAGGATCCCTTCGGTAACTTGACGCGATCCCAGACTTTATTTTTAGCCATAGATTCTAACTCTTCTTTCATGCCATCATACCAAAGTGTGAAGTTTTCTCCACTCATGACTTGTGAAAATGAGCATGGATCATCTTTTAGTCTAATGTCATAATCAGACTCTTGGAGATATACAACATAGTCACTAGAAATTGCTGGTTTTCAAACTCTTGAGGATTTTCTTACTCCCAGTGGTTCAGACACTTCTTCAGTGGATTCAGGTGGCTCTTCAAGTGGTAGTGGCTCTTGAGTTTATTCTTGTTTAGATAATTCATGAGAAATTTTCTGAGCAACATTCAAGTTCCCAATATATAAAGGTACCACCGGTGGTTACCTTATTTATTCCAGTTCCACCTTTTGAGTCAAACCACTCCCACTTTCTTCATGCTCCTCAAGAAATTTGGCATTTCTAGCCTCAAAAACTTTAGGAGAATGAGAAGGACAATAAAACTTAAATCCCTTAGAGTTAACCTCATAGCCTATCAAATAATCGTTGATTGTGCTTTCATCCAACTTCTTTAGTTGCGGGTTATAAACTCTCACTTCAGTTGGACATTCTCAAATGTGTAAATGGCTTAAACTAGGTTTCCATCCGTTACATAATGCAAAAGGTGTCTTGGGGACAATCTTGGTTGGAACTCTATCTAATATATACACAACGATTTTTAAGGCCTCACTCCATAAGGATAAAGGTAAATTTGATCTGCTAATCATGCTTTTTACCATGTCCATTAATGTTCGGTTCCTTCTTTTTGCCACACCATTTTGTTGTGGTGTTCCTGGAATGGTATATTGAGAAGTTATACCTTACTTTCAAGGAACTAAGCAAATGGAACCTTAATGTTCCCCTTATCTGTGTACCTACCATAATATTCTCCACCCCTATCACATCTTACAATTCTGATCTGAGCACCCGGTTGTTTCTCTACTTCTCTTTTGTAGACTTTAAAAGCATCAAGTGCTTCTGATTTGTTAAACAGAAAATAGAGATACATATATATTGAATAGTCATCAATAAACGAGATAAAATATCTCTCACCGTTCAAGAAAGGGGTAGGAAAAAGTCCACATTTGTCTGTGTGTATGATCTCAAGCAACTGAGAACTTCTTTTGGCATATTTAGTTGATTTGTTGGTCTGCTAACCCTTTATGCATTCCACACAAGTCACAAAGTCAGAAAATCAAGAGCTTTTAGAACTCCATAGTTAACTAACCTTTTGAATCTATCAATATAGATGTGTCACAATCTCTTTTGCCAAAGACTTGACGAGTTCTCATTGATAATACATCGCTTAGTGCCAATTTCTTTATCATGCAAAGTTAACATACTGCATTCAAATGTGGGGCCTAGCTCAAGTTTATATAAATTTTCATTCAAATTTCTAAAACCAATAACTTTATTATCTTTCAAAAGTTTCACAGAAGGATGATGAAAATTCAAATCATATCCATTAATAGATAGTCTTGAAAGAAAAATTGAATTTCTAGAATAGTATGGAACATAAAAAGTATTTTCTAAATCTAAGTGAAAGCCATCTTTCAAAATGAGCCTATAAGTCCCCATGCCTTCCACATGTGAATGCGTCCTATTATTAGAATAGACATATTGTTCACTTCCTATCGGCTTCCTCTGAGTTAGAAAGCCCTGCAAGATTTTGGCAATGTGAATTGTAGCACCCGAATCAATCCACCATGTATTATCAGAAACTTCAGTAAAATTAAATTCATAACATACAAAGGTAAAATTATCTTTCTTCTCAAGCCATTTCTTGTATTTCAAGCAATCCTTCTTTCAGTGTCCCTTCTTCTTACAGAAACGACAAGCATCTTTGTCAAAGGTGTTTTTCTTCTTCATAGGAACACTTTTGCCTTTCTTGGCATTTCTCTTACCACGAGTCACCATATTAACACTTTCAGGTGTCTCATGCTTCAACCTCTCATCTTCTGGAACACACATGGTCAAAAGTTCGTTGATTGACCATTTATCCTTATGTGTGTTGTATGAAATCTTGGACGGACCATATTCCGCAGGAAGTGAGTTGAGAATGAAATGCACAAGAAATGGTTCAGACATATCAACCTCAAGGGACTTGAGTTTAGTAGAAATGTTTCTCATCTCTATAATGTGCTCGCGCACTGTATGACTTCTGACAAAAGTCATACTTGAGAGCCTCTTTATAAGGGTGCTGGCCAATGCCTTGTTAGAGCTCACAAATTGTTCATCAATTGCCTTCATGTAAGCTTTGACCTTATCTCTATTAGGGATAAAACCCCTAATGCTTTGGCTTATGTAGTCTTTGATGACCATTAAACTTAAGCGATTAGATCGCTCCCACCGCTCATAATTAGCCTTAGCCGCTGGCATGCTTGATTCCGTGAAAATAGGTGGTTCATCCACACGAAGTGCCAGGTCCAGATCCGAACACCCTAAAGTGAGAAATACTTTTTCCTTTCATTCAGCATAATTGTCACCAGAAAGCATTGGAATTCGAGCATTCTCATTAAAAAAAATGGTAGGAAAAGCTGTAAAGACTGCAAAACAAGGATAAATACACATACGCTATGAACTACAATCCATCAAAAGTGAATCGCGTAAAATACCGATTCTAAGTAAATTCTAGACTCTCCTGTGGGAAGAGGTTGCAACCCATGCATAGAATTAACTTTACTTTATTAGACTAGTAAACCAAAATATACAGAAATTAATTCGTACATGTGGGAATAAGATTTTTCAATTTAAAGGTTTACTATCTCTTTCCAATTAATCTCACCAAAATGGTTACCTCCCTGTAGAGCTGGGTTACCATTTTAATAAGATAACTAGACTGATTAAATGTCATTATAATTTTAATCACTAAATTTTATGTGATTAAACAACGTAATTTCTTTTATGTTAAGCACTCAAGATGTTGTAGCTACTCCTAAGTACATCACATAAAGGAAAACTCAAATGACATATCAAAATAATTAAGCTTTATAATCAACTCAAATAGTACGTTGATTAGATATACAATGAGTACACACGTTAAATTAGCATAATGCTTTAAAACCTCAAGCACAAAAGTAATTCAATTCTTATAAATAATCCGAATATTATAAGGACCTCGTAGCTAGTTTATGAAATCATAATTTACGATCTTATGCAAATTAGTTAGACAGTGCTTCGGGAATAAGGCCTTAATTGCTAAGTGGCTTTGCAAAATATTTAAAAGGGGGATTTTTACTTTCCTATAACACTATTTGAAACATTATTACCCTTCCTACTTAAGTTTCAATTTAATTACATAGTCATATACAATTTACCAATTATATACAAATAAGTTTTAAATGAGTATCCCTTTATATTAAGAATTGAATAAGGAATATTCGTTATTTCCTTATCCCTTTATACTTGCTCTCTGTCTCTCTGTCTCTCTTTGTCTCTCTACTCTCCTTCTCTGTTTGTCCCCTAATTTTTCTTCATTTGATGTTCTCTATTTTTTATGCTTTTTTGTTGTATAGAGTTTTAATGGAATTCATCAACGGATTTCAATAGTTTTAACTTAGCAATTTTCTTTCATATTGTATAATTATTGTTCAAATTGAAATTGTCAATCTATAAATTTTGAAGGTGTTTGACTCTCCACCATTGACAGCCATTAAAAAGTTTGAAGCTTTAAAATCGAATTTGGATTTTCAAAAGCCATTATTTCTTTGGATTAGGTGTTGTTGCAAACAATTGTGAATATTATTTGGAGTTTATATCTCAATTTTGAGGGTGTTTTGGTGAAGATTAGACTTGATTTTGGCTGAATTTCAGATTGAAACTCAATGTTATGACCCGAATTTCCCACCGTCGGGACCGTGATGGCGCCTAATGTTGAATCTGCTAGGCAAGCCAATATAAATATTCAATTTATCTTATTCCTTTATTATTAACAAAATAGTATGCGTAAAGACAACACTACATAGATATAAGTACAAAATGGAGCAAGGTATATAAACTCAATGTATGCCTTTACGAAATTTCACAAAAACCAATCCTAGAATTTTGGAGTCACAAGCTCACGGACTATCTACGAATAATACATATAACAGTCTGAATGAAATAAGTACATCTGTTTTTGAAATAACTAGAACATGATATAAAAGAAGTAGGAAGGGACGCCAAGGCCTACGGACGCCTGCATGACTACCTCGGGGTCTCCACTGGAGTGAAGACAGCAACCTCGATCTACGGTCCGTAAGGTCCTACATCGGGATCTGCTCAAAAGTGCAGCGTATAGCATTAGTACAACCGACCCCATGTACTGAGTAAGTGCCGAGCCTAACCTCGACGAAGTAGTGACGAGGCTAGGACACGACAACCAAAGTCAACCTGTGCAGTTTAATAGAATACGGAGAAATATAATACAACGAGAAATAAATAGTTAAGCATAAGGGGAAAAAAGGGAATATGCTGAGGGGAGGAAATATCAAATAATGAAAGAACGAGGTAAGGCATAATTAGATATCAATCTAAGCAATGGAATAGTGATACGAAAATAAGTGCACGACACCACCCTTCGTGCTTTTACTCTCGTCCTCACCATCAGAATCAATATATTCGGCACGACATCACCCTTCGTGCTTTTACCTCACAATATCATGGCACGACATTATCCTTCGTGCATTATCTCTCATATCATGGCACGGCATCACCCTTCGTGCTTTTACAATCACAATATCGATACGGCATCACCCTTCGTGCATTAACATTCACTCAAAATCTCACGCACGACATCATTCTTCATGCTTTTACACTCTTCCTCACCCAAACACATCAAATGATAACAATCCAACAACGAAAAAATAACGGGGTAAACAGAAATAACCCAAAACCTCTCGGCAAGGGAGTCAACAGTGGAATTAATACCATCCCGACAAGGGTAAACAACTATATCCAATCTCACTTAGTACACAACTTCACATAAAAATCTTCAACTGAAAACTAATACTAAACAATACTCAATATCAAGGAATTTTCACCAACATGGATAACTATAAGGTGAAACTCAAATATTACTAACGAAAATCACATAAATCACAATATTTGACTCACATGCATACTTGACACCATTGTATAGGTACTCGTCACCTCACATATATGTTGAACATGATATTACACATAGCAAATAGGACACAACACCTATTCCCTCAAGCTAAGGTTAAGCCAAACACTTACCTCGGATTCCACGACCAAACTCAAGCCTCGATTACCGCTTTCCCTTTTGAATTTGACTCCAATTCACTTGTATCTAGACATATTCAACTCAATAACACCAATAAATGCCAAACAATTACATCCCAATGCTTAATTATAGGTTTTACATCATTCTTCCCAAAAATTCAAAAATCAACCCCGGGCTCGCTTGGTCAAAACACGAGGTTCGGACCAAAACCCGATCACCCACGAGCCCGAATATGTAATTAGTTTCGAAATCCAACCTCAAAACGAGGTCTAAATTCTAATTATTCAAAAAGCTCTAACTCTACCCATATCCCCAATTTTCTATTCTTAAGAACATGATTTAGGCCTAGAAATCTAATGGGTGTTAATGGAAAATGAAGAAAATGAGATTAAGAACACGAACCTATGATTTGGTGATGAAATTCCTCTTCAAAAATCGCCCAAGGTCGGATTCTATGGAACGAGATATGAAATTATGGCTATTTCCCGTTTTTGACATTGTTTTAAATCCCTGAGCAGATCCTCTACGTGACCGCAAGGAGTATGTCGCGATCGCGATCACGTAGAATTGTGGCCAAAGACCTACGCGATTGCGATATGCTACTCGCGTTTGCGATGGTATATCCCTCCTGACCACCGCGTTCGAGGGCCTGGCACCGCGTTCACGAAGAACAACCTAAGGACTCCCCCAGCCCCCCTCCAGTACACTACCGATCGCGACCAAGACCCTGCGATCGCGTAGAAGAAACCCTTCCCCAGCCCAGCTTGTGCACCACGATCACGTGGGTTGTATCGATACCTATCTGAAACTCACCCGAGCCCTCAGGGCTCCAAACCAAACATTCACACTACCTCAAAAATATACTACGGACTTACTCGTGCGATCAAATAGCCAAATTAACATCTTAAACAACGAATTTAGCATAGAAATCAAAGGAAAATCTCAAAACTTTCAAAGTTTTAAATTTTTGCAAATACGGGTCCGAATCACGTCAAATGACCTCCATTTCATATTAAATTTTACAGACACAAATCAAATATCATATTGAACCTGTACCGGGCCCAGAACCAAAATACGGGCCCGATACCATAAATTTCAAATATAACCAAATTTCCAAGAACTCTTATATTTTCAGTAAATTAATTTCTTTCAAAAATTCATTTCTCGGGATTGGGACCTCGGAATTCGAGTCCGGGCATACGCCCAAGTCCCATATTTTCCTACAAACCCTCCGGGACCGTCGAATCACGGGTCTGGGCACCCAAAATATTGACCGAAGTCAACTTAAATTCAATATTAAGGCCAATTTAGTATTTTTCTCAATTTTTTACATAGAAGCTTCTTGGATATACGCCCGGGATGTGCACGTAAAATAAGATGAGATAAAAAGAGGTTTATAAGACCTCGAAACACAGCTTTGACTTATAAAACAAGGGATGACCATTTGGGTCATCACACTCAAAGAAGAAGAAGAAGAAGAACACACGACATACAATGTACTTACAGAATTGTAGTAAAGTTGTATTATAGTTATATGTAAATTGTATTCTGTTGTCGTTATATTTTTTTTTTGTATTTGAATATTGTATGAAAGTTGAAAAATTATTGTATAATATATGAATCATTGTATGGAATGTGTATTTAAGTTATCAATACTATCTTTTTACATAAAATTATTGATATATATCAAAATTATATTAAGAGAGTAAGTTTTGAATGGAATTTAGAGAAGAAGAAGTACACACACCACAGACAAAATATATACAAATCAGATACAAAATATATATAAAAGACATCTTGTATAAAATTTATATTTAAGTTGTATGATATTGTTGTATTTAACTGGGAAGAAATAATGGATGAAAGTTGTAGATAAGTTATAAATAAGTTGTATAATATATAATTAGTTGTATGAAATTTATTTTTACTATGTATGTTATTGTAGATGCATTAAATATGTACGAAATTTATTTTTAATTTGTATGTTGATGTACCATATATTATTCTTAAAGATAGAGATTTTATTTGTTTAGTTTGAATATAAATATGCAATGAAGTTTAAATTCAGTAGAAGTTCTCTTTTAGATTGTGCTGATGAATAATACTAAAACATGATTGATCAAAGAAAGATGCAAATGTATTAGACAAAAATGACGACAATTGCAAGCGATATAGAATCATTGATCTTATTGATGTAACACAAAATATCATTAATGTGCAAGTTAAAATTTATGTTGCACTCGTCGTGCAACCTTACATTAAAATTGGATAAAACTTTATGTGCTGCTAAGGATTCAGGAACCATTCCATCATGTTCAGTCTATTTGAAAACATAATTTCATGCCATAGTTGGGCGTCAACTCTCAAATGTAATCAGGGACTTTAACCCCTCAACTTTACTCTCTGCCCAGTTTTAATAAAAGGAGACAATTTAATTAAAAAAAAATCGCCAAAACATATAACCAAGAACTAAACAATTATCAAACACAAATCCCTGAATATAAGTTCAATCTAGAGAGAAGAAGGGAGAGATGAGAGAAAAAGGAAAAAAGTATAACTAAATCCCTTGATTGAAGGTACTAATAATGGATTGAGAACCTTTTAAGGTGGAATGTATATTTTTTGTAGCTAAAATTTATTTAGGTCGGGTAAATATCAAAACTTTGATATTTTTGGTAATAAAGTTTCAAATAGTGTATAAAAAAAATCTTTAAAAGTTTCTAAAGTTTTAATAGGGTGGTAAGTTGATTCATGCCCCACGAAACGGAAATCTTTTCTTTTTAGATAATTATAGTGAGAACCACAAAATCAATCAATGAATAAGGACAACTAAAACAGTTAGATAATTAGCAGTTTCGATTCCTTTAAATTGAACTATCTAATTAAAGAATTCAACTACAATCTTGATCAAAATTGAAACAAAGACCTTCCAAAAACTCATTGTTTAAAAAACAACAACTAAATTCATGTTTCAGGGAATAAAGTTAACCAATTAGGTAATTGACCTCGCGAAGATCCATACGGAGGAAACAAAACGCACAAGATTCAAAACAAGTAAATTAATTATTTTATAATAAGCAAATAAATATATCTCCCTTTGAGTGACATTATTAAGAAAGCAATTCCAAGCAGAGAAAGACAACTTATACATAGAACACGTATATACTGATAATCAACAACGATTCATTTGCAAAGATCATAACAAAGTTGTCAGATTACTCATGACGAGCAAATACAAAACTGAACAACATAGCTAAAGGACGGCTCTGATACCACGATTTAGAATATAATCATATAGACAGAGCCTAGGCAGCGAAATATTTAATAGAAACGTACCTTCAGCTATTATTGTTCAAGTGTTGTAAAGAATCGCCTTTGGAAAACTTTGACGAAAACGTAGGAACTTTTTAGCCTGTGCCAATTATAGAATGCCAGACTAATAGTGTCACAGACTTATTTATAGTTAGGCTAGGAACTCTTAGGCAAATACTTTAGCTCTAGGGACTTCTCAATAAATTATAATTGCCCTAAAGACTCCTAATAAAAATTGTTTCTTTCCCTAAAAGAAACTTTCATATATAAATTATTTCCTTTGAGAGACAAGGTAAATAATTTATTACCTTATATGTGGGCCACACTAGAAGTCTCTTGGTAAATTTCTAACTTCCTCTGCTTCCCTCTTCATATTTTCTATTATTTACTCTAACGATCTTTGTCGCGTGAATTGATATGGTTATTGAATTTGACTTCTTTTCAACTTTATATGTTTATTACGTGTAATATATATCTCAATAACATATCTATCTCAATCCACCTTTATTTTTTGGTACTCCCCTACAAGGACAAACTAGGAATACACTTACACTAAGTTGTTACTTTATTTTGAAAAGCTTAAATTCTTAGATATCTCACCCTCAAATAACTCAAATTGGATTATGTGATTTTATGTGATCTTGTTGTTTAATTAACCATACTTGATTGACACATGAGTAATTTTGTTGGTCTTGATATGTTGTAGAAGTTCGAAACTTCTAAATTGAAATTAGTGTTTCTTGAAACTGATCTTGGAACGGTCTGAATATCACTTTGGTGTGATCCAAATTGAAAGAAAATCCCATGACAAAAATAGTCTCATAGTTAAAAAGCATATATTGCTAGGGTCATGAAGAGACCGAAGAACACATACAAATTCTTCATCATGCTATCTTTACATAAACAGAAAGAAGGAAAAAAAAAGAGTCAAAAGAATGTCAACTCAGTTATAAAGATAGAGAAATGTGAACTTACCTCAAAATTTGAGGCTTAATCAACCTCTATAACTTTGAGTAAAATAATTTTTGGGCAGCTTATAAATGATCCGTAAGGAATATGAAAAGTTGTAGTAATAATTGAGGCATTTAAATATTGGGACTTCTTAGTTTTATAAATATAAGGAATAAGAATTAGTGTACTAATACATTTATTCTTATAGCTACAACAACATTTTTTCTTGTTTTTAAATAATTAAAAAGTAGAGAAAAAAGGCAATAAAATTACGGAGAAAAGATAAATAGAATCCTGGGCCAAAGAGAGGTGCCAAGTCATCTTTTACATTCCCTCGTATATATCAAGTTATTTATGAAGGTTTTGGGTCACTTCATCCATAACTTTAAGGTCTAAGCAAGAAATTTAAATTTTTACTTATGGTATGAGTGACGATCTCTGATACAGTAATTTTTATACTCCGTAGGTTCATATGAAAGTTCTAGTGTAAATTATTTATAAATTTAAGTTAGGCTTAAAGGTTTACGTACTCAATTTCTATGCACAAATTTTCGTTAGAGCATGAATATTTTTCTCCTTCTCACACTAGTAAATTTGTAGTAAAATTCAAACGTAAAATACAAATTAAATTTATAAAAAGATGTGGGTTTGTATATATATCTCAAAATGCACATACAAAAGCATTTGAAGAGGTTCATTTATAGGCCCTTCTTTTATTACTTTAATATTTTCGATATAAGTTATTGGAAATGACTCGCTTGTATTACTGATTCGAGAGTCTGCATACATATAGTTAGTAGTGATATTAAAAGTGAAATTTCACCAGCAATGTCAATGAAGTCATAAAACCTTGATTTTTTTCCCTTTCTTCTTTTGTGATGATCAACTAAGGAGATATAATTCTTTTCCATTTTACTGCTCTGTGTCAAAACTTGCTTACTCCATTTATGTTTAGTACTCCAGCATTAACCAAAACGGTTCCATGGTCTAGTGGTCAGGACATTGGACTCTGAATCCAGTAACCCGAGTTCAAATCTCGGTGGAACCTTCTTCTTTTCTAATAACTTTTTCTTCATAAGACCGAGCAGAAGAGTTACTACACAGTAGAAAAAAAACTTTCACATGCAACCTTCTCAACGCCTCGCATCATGTAAGGGTATGATTTCAATGTAACTTTTGTTTTTCAAATTTAGAGAAAAAGACCTAAAGATTCTTCAAATTTAGACGTAATTGCTCTCACGATAGGCACCAATTAAAATGTGCCCTATACAATAATTGGTACTAGTGGCGAAATCAAAAATTTATTAAAGGGTGTTCAAACTTGAAATAAGTGAAAAGAATTCTCCGAGAAAGAATATTTAATATATGTTATATACCTTTAAAATTTAATACTTTACCTATATACATAGTGTAATTTTCCAACAAAATGTGATCAGTTGACCACCCTTATTTACAAGTATATTGGTACAGGCAAATCATCTTACTTCACAAAGCTCTTAAAGTCGTAAACTATGACGCTAGGCTACACAAATCTTGAGGTTGAGCAATTACCATTTACACATCCTAAAGTGTGTTTAATCTAGATAACTGACATGCAACGGGTTTTAAAGTGATTTAATTATTTTTACACCATTCACGACATAAAATTTTAAACTTTTCACATATTATTCAAGAAATATAGCTCAAAGTAACAATATAAAACAAGAAGATAAGTATAATAAGAGAATACGAGATAACTTTCTTATTTCATCAAGTATTCAAGTGTATCCCATATAATATTTCGTGCCTCGATTTACACTATTACATTGAAGGTTACAAAAGGATTGTCTTACACATGACATTAATCTTTGAGATCATGAGGTAAGATCATGGGGAGAGGTTACGAATGTGCGAGAGTTACAATCATAATAGTGATAAGTAGTGTGAGGTTATTTACATCACGAGTGAAAGTAGTGGGAGTAGTGGACATCCACAATTACTATAGGTTTTACAACACATTCCGCCAATTCCTCTACTAATTGTTCAAATTTTATCAACAACTTTTATCAAAAGTCACTTAGGCATCAGCAGCTCAGAACTTGCATATTTTTCAAAACAAAAGAAACTAATTTCAAGACAAGGAACAGAGCACTTCATCACTGAGGAAAAGCTGCACATATTTGGCAAAGACAACCTCTAATATTTTATTGCACATATATACACACACTGATATATATAACCTACTACCACCTTTGATGCGTGGTCAATACACATGGTATTACTTATATTAGACCAAGTCTTTCACTACATAAAGTTGGTAGAATTAGCACAAAATAACCCCAGATCGACAACATTAATATTTAACTCTACTTATTTTTGTTACTTAACATTTCACTCGATCGACCACATTTTCTTGATCACAAACACCTGCTATAAAAGTATATCTATATATTTCTTGAAGAATAAGTATACTTATTTAGGTGTTGTAACATTAATATCTATGGATTAACTCTAGAAATCATTTCCATCAAGTCAATCTCCTTGTTATTGATTTGACCTTGCATGAATATTGTAGGAATAATCTCCAAACCCATGCAAGGTGGACCAACATGAATATCTTCCATAAAAGAATTCATTGTATTCTCTTCAAGAAATATATCATCCAACGCAAATTCTGGGACTGCACTGAAATCAAAATCACGAACTTCTTGCTCCATCTCAATGCTTTCTACTTTGGCATTTATGCTAGTTTGAGATTTTTTTTTGCTGCTACCCTTTTCCAAATTCAAGCTTTTGATGTAATTCTGGAGGAGAGAAGTAGGCCTTGGCCATTTGGTACGACATTTTCTTCTTGAAAATTGCCTTCTTTTTGTTGCATTCCAATGATTCTTAATGGAATTCTCACTTCTTCCACTAAGTCTCTTTGCAATTTCTGCCCATTTGTTTCCCACTTCGGCATGAGCTTCTATTAGGATCCTGTCTTCTTCCTCTGTCCATAAATCCTTCTGAAACAACGTAACACAAATAAAGTATTTAAATTCTATGGATTGATCTGATAGTTAAAAATATTAAGATAATCCTGTCATTTAATTATATATTAATTAGGTCATTAATAACAAATAAATTAAACTATACTACTAGTGCAAAAAAATCTTTATATTGACCGTGTATATAACTTAAAACATATGAAACAAAATTTTCCATAAGTCTTAAGGAATATTGGGGAAAAAGATAATAGGATGTTAAGGAAAGATTCTAAACAGAAAGCAAGATCAATATTATTTGCAAAGAAAGGAATAAAAAATCATACTTTTATATCAGGTCTGAGATGGTTGTGCCACCTCTCCCTACATTGTTTGCCTATCCTCCCTTTGAGCATTTGAGCAATTTGAGACCATTTTCTAACTCCAAATTTCTCTACCAAACGGATCAAAAGCCTGCACGGCAAAAGAAAAATATAATTAAGTTTATTTTGATACGTCCATCAAGTTTCTCAATAGGAATTTAAGACAATCTTCACGGGAAAAAAAGAGAGCATGAAATAACCAAAGAAAATTCACAGATAATGTTGTTATAAGATAGTTAAGTAAAATTATGTTTTGTCTAACAACTCAAGCTTTTAAATAAGATGAAACGATATGCATGATTACCTGTCTTCTTCAATCGTCCATTGTCCTTTGGCGGATCTAGACTTCTTATTCCTCCCTCTACCTAGTTTTTTCATTGATGATGAAGATAATAAGCAGCTTTGATAATTTCTTTTCACCTTATTATTCTTTCTTAATTCACCAATTTCTAATTTGCAACAATTACCATTATGATCAGCAGTGACACATGATGAACTTTCATCAGGCACAACAAAGTTCAAAGGCTTCACATCTTCACAACTCAAGGAATTAAAACAGCTCTCATTTATTGTGTTCCCAGTACTGATCTCTCCATTTTCTTGATCAAATGGTTTAAGCTCATAATTAGTAAAGTTAAAATCTCCTAATGAAGAAAAATTATCCTCATTGGAGAATAATGGATCAAAGGGGTCATAACCATTGGTATCAATCATAATATTTTCAGTGTTGTTGAAAGTATAGTTAGGTAGTATTCCTCCTGAAAGAGAAAAGTTAAGATCAAGGTGCTCAAAATCCTGAAGATAATCTTTAAAGTCTATGCAAAAATCATCATCCAATTCTGGTTTGAGGCTATTGTTATTAGGCACAAAAATTGGGTGAAAGGAAAAATCTTGTTTATTACTTGGATCAAGTTCCATTGGAAGGAAATTAATTTGAGGCAAAATGGAGCTCTCTAATATCTATTTCATTCTCTCATCTTTAATTTAATTTAATTTAATTTTCCTTCTCTGTTTGTTATCTTAATGGTAGCAGTAAAGGAGTGACATTTATTGCAGTGTGAATGTATCTGGATTGTTTGTATATCTAATTGCAAGTGTTGTAAAGGATAAATGCTTGTTTTGTTTAGGACTAATTAAACAAAGTATGACCAAATTTAGGTAGTTTTATAATGATTAGATTCACAAGTTAGATATATGTTTTTGTTGAATTTTATCATTTGATTACAAAATCTGATTTCACTTGATTTTCTGCCGGATTTTCATCTTTTTTATTGAGTCTATTAATTCTTTTCATTGACCGATGTATACCGAATTACCCATAACATATTTTAAATACAAAGTTGAATATTTTATATGTATTTATAGTAGACGCATACAAGGGTATTGTGAATAATTACGTTAAAAGCAGTGTTGAAATTAGTAAATATATGTAAACGAATTAAGATTATTATCATTCTTCTTCCTTGTTTTCCTTTTTCAATCCATATGTAAATATAAAAGATGGGTTTACTTATTTGTTTAAGAGATATAGTAAATATGTACTCATATCAACTTAGTAAATTCACAATTTCACATTATATGAAATTTATCGTTCGTAGATTTTCCTTTCTTTTAAACTTTAAAATAATGTGCACAAAGATTGCGGAAGAATAAGTCAAATGACATTTCTTCAATTAAAGCAGTCAATAGAAGCAATTTCTTGTTAAAATTAGCCAATGAATAGTGTAATAAGAAGTTATTGCGATTTAATATAATTTTGACTCTACATAATAAAAGTTTTTGCGATAAGTCTTCATTTAACATCAATTCACACAACTGTATCATTCCTCAATTAATTAAATGGGCTTTTGTTTTGAAGATATTAATATGCTAAATGTTTCAAAAATGGAATTTTTTTAAATTAAAGATTTCACATATTGACAAGCGAGAATTTATGTTGAAAAACAACTCTATTTTGGAGGGGGCAACTTAATTACCACTGTAAACACAAAAATATGTTTGATGTTTTAGTTCAAAAGTTCAATATTTGGTATTCTAGTCTTTAAATGTCATAAATATTTTTTACCATTATAATCCACCAATTAATTAATTCTTTGACCATGTAATTGGACAACCAGAATGTTCGTCTTAGTATCTTTGAAAAGGCATGAGAGAGGTTTCCCAAAAGATATTAAATCTTAGCATATAGTAGGAGAGTAGATGAGTAATTAGATTTGTTAACTGTTTCTCTCTCTTTCCATTGTGACATTAAATTCTGAAATTACTACTTGTCATTAAAAGTAGTATTAATAGTCAGTAAATTATCATAAAATAACTCACTAAACGTAATGTTGAATCCATTATAAAGGGGAATTGAGAGAGAGAATGTATTTATCAAGAAGTTCAAAATTAACAACAAAAAGGCAGGATCTGTAATCAACTCTACACTTTTTGCACAAGTCATAGAGGGAACCATTGAAACGTTAAATACAAGCAAAAATCGAAATTTAGCCACGTAACGATAAAATCTTAACAAAAACACACTTAAAAATCCGAAAAAATTCCAGCATAGTATATTGGAGTTCGAATTTTTTATATATGAGATTCCAGTATAATGTGTTGGAGTTCTAACATAATATGGTGGAAGTTTATACATAGGAGATCCATAATTCAGCATATTATGCTGGAACTTTCCGTGTTCCAACAAAGTAGTGTCTATTTTTCAATGACTTTGCAAACACCGACTATTTTCAATTACCGGTCCGAAAATTGACTATCCGTGCTATTTTCACTGAATACAATTGTTAACTAATTGTGTTCAGTTCTAGAAGTATGAATGTTGAAATCATCTCCCTTCCACCTGAATATTATGAACTAAAATGACATGGAGTATTGAATCAAAATCAACTTTGCCATCAAATAAGTCACATAGCCTAAAATAGGAATGAGATTGCATCTACAGCTAATTCCCTTTAAAAGTAATTTTGAACAAAATGATTCTCCCTCAGCTCATTAAGCACTTCCTCCTTTTACCCTGTCATGATTTGTTACAGTCACTTGAAAAAAGGTTGATTTTGTTTATCATAGGAGAGAAAAAGTAACAAGGACATGCTCAACTTTCAGCATCTCTCACTTCATTTTTGCTAGTAACAACAATTTTGGTACTACAAAGCCTTTGTAACTTTCTATTCTGTAGCACTTCAAATCTATAGAAACAATTGCACGGGCGAAAGGCGTAACATTTCAGACCACAATGTTGAGGAGGGGGTATAGGCAATCCAAAACATCACAAAGTTTATGTTCATCAAGGCAAATATAATTTTCTGTATTTAAATCACAATAAAAGCATTCTTTTATTGATGAAATAAAGTACAGATACGAATTTAACTGTCATTTCTGGAAGAATTGGAACTGTTAATGAAAAGGTCTAAAATAATCCCCTGGAACCTAGGAAACTTCAAATCAATTGCCACTCTTGAATTTGATGATAGAATCAGGGAAAACATTGCCCTACAAAGGCCAAATCCTCTTGTTCAAGATTGCAGATCACTCCCAGAAATTGGTAATTTCATCAATTATTTAGACAGCAGGGCATTGTAGCTGGAAGGCCTTCTCGGGATTCTGTCCATCGATTTTTGAATGGTGAGGGACATCATAAGGCATCTTTTGGGCAGAGAAACCTGCTTCATTGAACGCTTTAACGACTTCTTGGTGAACAATGGCATTGCCTTCTGCTGTGAGATGTAAGCCATCACTATAGCAAAATAAAACAGAATAAATAAGAATTTTCACATTTCACCCCTAAAAGCATCCCCTTAAGTACTGAGTTCAGTGCAAATTCCAAGAGGAAAGCATGTATATAGATGATGTTGTGACAAGAATACCACTGTTCGCTGCTAATTGAGGCCATTCCAACTGCTGCCACCCCCTTCCCCCGAACCTCGAGTCGTTCTTATAAAACATAACTAGGCCTGATCAAATCCTCTAACACCATATAGCACCACGAACTTCAACTATCAATGGAACAATGCAAAGTTTTACTAAAAAGCATGTGTAGATTTTGTCACTAACCTGAGGAACTTTTTTTGCCAACCCTCTGTTTCCTGCATTTTAGACCATAGATTGACAGAAGGAAGACCTAGCTCCCCCCCCAATTCAACACACTGTTTTGCGTACTCTCCAGTCACTTCATTTGTCCTTTCTGGCAATTCCATTGCTTTGTCTCCATACATAGACCTGTTTGTTAAAAGTAACAGATCCCAGCACAATAATATTGGATTTAGTTGACAGTGACACGCTTACGTTTAAACAAGTGCAATACCAAAAGCTGAATATATGGAGCAAAATAGGGAAAATGCATACACCCCCCCCAAACTTGTCTCAGATTTGCTACTACTCACTTATACTTTGCATAGGTCCTATTACCCCCTTGAACTATTTCCAAATTAATTCCACCTTATTAGCTGATGTGGCACTAGCAGTGTATTGCACATGTATGGCAAGACAAATGTAAACAAAAAATACAGGGTCTTTATGCCACGTGTCCAAGAGAAAGCTTTTTTCTTTTTACTTTTGTTTAAGGTTCTTCTCCAACAATTTTCTTCAAATCTGCAACCTATCTCACCACCCATGACCGCCCACAACCTGTTCCTCCATATCATAACCTGCTCAACACCACCACCACAATCTCTCTTCAACCTACTCCTCCAATGGTGAACTATAAACTATGATCACTCACAAAATAAAAACCCAGGAAGCAATCTGCTTCCCTTCACAACTAAAGCAAATTTCTTCTCCAAGATCAAACCCAGGAAGAATCCTCTTTTTGTTTTTTCCCAGGGGCACCAAAATCTTTATTCCAAGAACATACGAGGAAAAGATAAAACAATGCTTTCACAATTGGTGTCAATTTCCCCTCCATCAATCTCCAGAAACACTAATTTTGCAAATCTATGGTGGAAAAGGAGATTCTGTACACTAAATGTTAAAGATTAATATATAGAAATAAAAGACCAATATAAAGAATCAATTTTCTGGAACTTTCTAGCAGATATAGACCATGCATTGTTTTCCTTATAAATACAAAGAAGTTGAATAAGATTTGTAAAAAGGGTTTAGCTTTAAAGGAATCAAACAAAATTCTTCTCTATCACAAAGATAAAGGGAAAAAAGAAAAGAGAGAAATAGAAGAAGAAGTTGAGATTGCAGAAAAATAAAAGAATTATAGGCTTGAGATTGAAAATCTAACAGAAAGAAAGAATGAGAATGGAAGAGGCCAGCCATTGAAATTGAGAGGAAACTAAAAAGAAGATTTTAATGATAAAGAAAGAAAAAAGAAAGGGAAGAGAGGCGCGTGCAAAACACTGTTGGGTGCATGTTTGGTTTTTTGTGCCACGTCAGCTAATAAGGTGGAATTAATTGCACTTGGAAATAGTTCAAGGGGGTAATAGGACCTTATAAAGTATAAGCGTGTAGTAGGAAATCCGAGACAAGTTCAGGGGGGGTTTCATACGTTTTTCCCAAAAAATTAAGTTGGAAATGAAAACTTGGTTTCACTGATACAGTTTTGCTTTTAATGGAAAAAAGTGGCTAAAAGGAAAATGACCAAAAGAACAAGACAAAGAATATGACGTGATGTCCATTAGTACATGATAAAGGCACAGGTCATACTGCTAGAAGACCATGGGGTCCTGAAACATTCATCAATAATTAGAAAGATCATTTACTTTACTGTTGCTGTAAAAGTTATAGAAGGGAATGTACTCTCTGATGTGGGCCCCTACTGAAGGGTTGGTCTCTTTTGCGAAAATGCATATTGGGCTGCCAAATAGGGTACTGTTTGCTAGTCATGATCAAGGGAGTGTCTAACGATGCTGAAGCTGCCTTTGCAGCAATAGCTGTAATCCATAGGCACTGTACACAAAAAACCAATCTCCTTATCCCACTTTATTTTTGCCCTTTTTTTGGGGTTCTTTTTGAGAAGTCTGCTTATCCTCTCCAGTTTATATTTGAGAGGTTGGTTAATCTCTCCAGTTCTATGCTGAGAAGTTACTGGATAATGTTATCTACTCTGCTTTTGAACAGTTAAAGCCTTATCCCAAGGCTAAAGGGAGCTCAGGGTTGTGTCAGGAAGGTCCTCGAACATGCACAGAGTTCCAAAAAAAATAAAAAATAAAAAAGGAGCAATTGGTTGCCTTATTAATCTTAGTTTTCCAATAGAGGGAGAGAGAGAAGGTGGATCATACCTTGCATGTTCAAACCGTCCTGCTTCATCAACAGGTGGTGGAGTTATCAGCACTACTAGCATTGACGGGGAGCATTTCTGTGACATAAATAAGATGGATGAGATATATAAAAGATAGCAAAGCTCAAGCAAGAGTTATAAGCATATACATAGCACAATAGAAGACAAGGGCATAGTGTATCCTGTTGTACTCTAAACAACTCAGGAATTAAGCACTTGGGTGGAATGGTATTCATTCGTAATAAAATGATAGATATTACATGAAGAGTGAGAATCAAACTAAATTCAATTTGTCAGCGGTGGATTCAAGATCTCTATATAGTTGGGAGATGAATACACTCTTGGAAGTTACATCTTTTATGCCTTCTCAATAAGCACGGTAAAACTGGAATAGAGCTCTTCAAAAGAGAAGTAGGAAAATATTCAGCCTGCGAATGCCCATCTAGCATTCCCATTTTTGCATTGTACTTTTGCTCATTATTTGTGGTAGTGAGTAGTTGGTAAAGCTAAATATTCCCCAAATCTGCTTTTGAAAATCTTTTTATGTTTTAAGTCAAGTCATTCACTTATGCTAGAAATTTACCATTTTTGCAAGAGTAGAAACTCAAAATTACGCCAAATCTACATGTCTTTCAAGTTTCAACTAGCATAGCAACTAGGTTTTCTTGAGCATACTCTTATGGACTACCATTATACAACTTGCATAGCGACTTCCAAAGCTTTGTCTAACAGATGTTTCATCCTTTCTGATGTTACTGACGAATATGTGTTCCTCTATGATATACTGACTCTTAACTCTTTCTGATGTTACTGACGGACATTGTTCCTCTATGTTACACTGACTCTAAACTTTTGTCAAGGTGTAATCGTGTAAAACAGATTTGACATGTATATCTATATTTAGTATGAAGTATGAGCCTTGAAAATACAATAGAACATGCTAAACATTACACATACCCAGCCAAATTCATTTCTGAATCCTATACTCATATCTAAGTCCATGTAATATAGGTGTTCCTCTTCTATAAGGGGGGAAGAAGAAAAAGTAGAACTAAGAGGCAGATAACCCCTATCAACCTTCAAGAATATATTTTCCTAGTCATTTGATTAACACAGGATATTCACAATCGCAATTGGTAGTGTAACTTCATAAGTCTGTTACTAAGGTCTTTATAGTGTTCATTCAGTTCAGTTATTCCACAAATTACAAATTGCTGGGACACGGTAGTCCATGAGATAGAAGAGATTACAAATCTTACCACAAAAATGTTGTTCGATGTCAAGTTTTAAATAATAGGTTAGCATCAGAGGCTCAATTTTGATTTTTCAGTACCCTGGTCATAAGTCCGAAAATTGCTGTGCAATGTTTCTATATCTAATTCTGAGGAAAAACCTAAGTTGTGCGGACTCTCCAAAATGCTGCCGCACCCGTGTCTGATCATCCAAAGATGCACTACTTTTGGAGGATCCGACACGCACCCACCGACATTTTTGGAGAGTCCGAGCAACATAAGGAAAAACTAGCTAAAAATTTTACAATTTTTCCTTTGTATGGTGGGTTGAGTATCTCTGTGTTTTACTTACTCCTCATAGCATATAACACCTATTTCTTTGCTGCATTGGCTAATACTACTAATTTTTTCCATTTCTCTTCACGTCTTCCAGATCCTGCCATTTTTATTATTCGATAAGTCTTCCGCAGACAAACATATTTAGGAGGAAAAATTTAGCAAATTTGAAAGTAGCATTTAGCAACTAACTAGCATGATTGAAATGGGAAACCTTCAGATGTTGTATAATTCTTCTTAGGTTTTCCTTATATTCCTCGAGTGGGACATGCTGCCTTTCACTGGTTCTTCCCAAAAGAGCAGCATCATTGGCTCCAAAGAATATAGTGGCAGCAACAGGAGGTGTTGGAGCATCCTACAATATTAACCAAACATAAACTAGTCAGAAGATTTGGAAATAAGAGTGCAGCTCATGACCATAACAGACCTTTGAATATATCAAAACTTCAAAAATATGTATATTGTAGTAATAACCTCAAATCTGAGGCAGCTGAATCTAAGAAATAGCCTCATAATTAGCTTGATTGAATAGGAGCCTGAACAAACTTACTCGCTAGGAAATTAGAGAAAGTAAGGTTGAAAAGGAGAAACGTTGTTGCAGCATAAATAGCTAAGAGTATGACAGTATATCGTTCTTTTACTAGTAAACAGCCAAATCAAGCAACAAAACCTCAGCTTCATGATGTGGCTGGTCACAGAAGTCTGTTGTTCCATAAGCAATGTCATCTTTCGTTCTCTATAAGATTCTGAATTACTTGAACATTCCAGAACAAGAAACTAACTCAATTTTTGGTCTGTCATGAAACTTATCTTAGGAAAATTAACATTTCTTCTTTCCTTGTACCCTCCATTGGATAGAACATCACAGATCTCTTTTCTACCTTTTGAAACAAAAACTTATGAGAGGAAAACTGGGGGTTCACCACTGTACCATTGCCCGATCCCACTGAAGAACAACAAAGTGAGCAATGCCTCTTCTCTTATCCCTCACTCCTAACCTTTGTTGATCGCATTCAATTGTTGTTTTTCCAATGAGTCTTTCTTGATCCCATTGTTCTGTGAACACTCAAATTAAGCATAGAGCCATCGACTCCATAAAAGTTTTTTTTTAAATCTTTTATAAGGTAAGATTTATTGATATATAGTACTAAGATAGTACTGTTAGGAATTACAAGAAGCTGGACTTGTTTTACATTCCAGACTCATCACATTCAACAAGTCGAACATATCAGAAAAGTTTAATACACTGTTTCCATTTTGCCAACAGTACAAGTTTTGGAGACATCTGAACTTGACCAAGGATAAATGCTCTTTTTTGCCTTCAAAGCATCTCATATTCATTTCCAGCCAAGCAGTCCAAGCAATGCATAAGGGAATAGCCTCCAAATCTTCTTTCTTCTCTGATCTGTGTTCATATATTTACAGCAGCACAATAAAGTCTTGAAGTTTTGAGGCAATACCCACCAAACCGCAAACATATTAAGAAACAAAGACCGAATCTGCCATGTGAAACTGCAATGTAAACAATAGATGCTCCACCGACTCAGCTGTCTCCTCACACAGAAAACATCTGCTACAGAGCATAGAGCCCCTCCTTTGTAGATTCTCACTAAGTTGCTCCGACACGGCACTTTAGATGCCGCACTCGTGTCGACACGACACTAGTATGGGTGTGGGCATGGGATCCGCACCGAATCTGGTCGAACAATTTTGGGTACTTTGACCATGATGGATGGAAAATTCGAGACAAGATACAATTTGATTCTCGAAATCAGAACTAAAAGCAGGGTAAATTTGAAGAAAGTAACATGCCTTATCTAGGAAATCAATCCTTTACTTATCCATAACTTGAGAATAAAAAAAGAAATCCACACTTTAAAAGCTATACATAAGTATTCCATAAAAATTTCTCACAATTTAATGATATTCTATATATATTTCTTTTAAAATTATTTTTAGCCGGATCCTAGCACTCGTATCCGTATCTCCGAAACTTAGAATTTATATCACAAAGGATCCGACATCTAGATCCACACCTGTAACAGACAACCGCATCTGTGTCCAAGCAACTTACGATTCTCATGGTTTAACAAGCCCTTTATGATACCAACCAACCAAAACAAGCTACCTTGGTAGGAACCAAAGCTCTCTATCATCTTCCAAGGCCATTGAGAATCATAATCTGCAACTTGTTTCTGCAGTATTCTATAAAAGGAATTAACTGAATAAACGCCGCCATTGCTAGCTGTCAGGATAATAGCATCTTCCTTATTCACATTTAATTTAACAAACTGAAACTCTTGTAAAAATTATGCAACTTCTACCATTTCCCAGTCCCATAAATTCCTTCTATGATGTAAGTTCAGACCACCTTCCTTAAAGCAATCAGCAATGGTAACTTCAGGCACCAACACCACTCTGAAAAGGTTTGGAAGCTGATCACATAGCCTTCCGTCTTCAAGCCAAATGTCTGTCCATAACTTAATCTTCCTTCCATTCCCCACTTTCAGTTTAATAACATTTTAATATTCCCCCATAGATTTGCAATCTGTTTCCATGCTCTAACATAATTAGGAGATATCACGAGTTTAAGGGCCCAGCATCCATTTCTCCCGTATTTGATGTCATTTACATCCTTCCATACAGCCTCCTTACCATCATTTAGCCTCCACAACCATTTGCCGAGCACATTTTTGTACTGGAATCTAAGGTTTCTAACTCTAAGTCCACCTCCCACTATATCCCTCTTCACAGTGTTCCACTTAACTAAATGCATCTTCCTTCCATTAGCATTACCTTCCCATAGAAACTCATTTCTAATTCTATTAATCTTCTTTTCCATCTTGACTGGAATGGGAATCATGGACATTAAATAAGTTGGAATGCCACTCACCACACTATTGACCAAAGTCAATTTCCCACCAAACAAAAGATACTATTTTTTCCAGGGAACTAACTTCTTTTCACATTTTTCAATGACATTTTTCCATATGCCATTATCTTTCAGTGTTGCACCCAGAGGAAGGCCCAAATAAGTGGTCAGAAACTTTTCAGTATTGCGCCCTAACACATCTGCCAGTGTCTCAATACTACTGTCAGCATTGATAGAGAAGACGCAGCGTTTTGAGAGATAAATTTTGAGCCCCGAGACAGCTTCAAAAGCCAATAATACCACTCTTAAATGCAGACATTGTTCTCTCTCAGATCCGCAAAATAGCAGAGTGTCATCTACATATAAAATATGAGATATTTCAAATTTTTTTCCATCAGCCCCTTCCAAGCAAAATCCTCTAACCAGCCATTTCAGTTGTTCTTTTAAGCATAATACTTAGAATCTCCATCACCAATAAAAGAGATAAGGGGACAGGGGATCGCCTTGCCTAAAGCCCCTTTGAGCTCTGAAAACTCCTTCTGAAACTCCATTAATTAATATGGAAAATCTTGCTGTAGATATATAGAACTCAATCCAGTGGATCCATTTCTCACCAAAGTTCATCATCCTCAATGTATTCAGCAGACATGATGCGTATACATGGTTATAGGCTTTTTCTAAAACAAAACAAGGCATAATCGAGCGAGCTACAAGAAAGCTACTAAAAACCCACTTCACGAGGATCAAAACTCATTTATATAGACTCGTAACAATTCCCTACTTAAATTGTTATATAAATTCTATTCCACTTCCCAACTACAGACTACAAATAACAAAATCTCTCCTTTCCTTCATCCCTATTGATTTTGAAATTTTGTAAAACTCTTGATCTTACCCTTTATCTAACTATAAAGTACCTCCATCCTGCTCTATTAAAGCCCATTTCATTAAACACATACCAACGAATTCAGTAGACATCCAATTATAGATAACAAAAACAAAATCTTTCTTTCTCTTAGCGCCTTGTTTTTTGCAAATTCAGTAAAATTCTTGATCTTACTCTTCACCAAAACTATAATTTTTTTTTTGCAATGTACTCCGACAAGATATCCTAAATCATTACAATATTTCGAATATTCTACCTCCAAATATAATGAGGTAATAAGATCCCAAAAAAAAAAAAGTTTTAAAAAATGTTCCAAAAAGAGAAAATGCCAAAGAGGAAGGTGTAACGTACCAGTGGAAAAAGGTGATGGAGCAAGAACAATGCCCATTTAGTGTTGTATCCACCGTACCCACGATTCAATATATCTGCCTTTACAATATATCAAATCCAATACCTTTATATTATCAGATGCGTATAATCGCGTTCAATAGATCAAATTGAGAACATAAAATAAAACAAACAGACCTTGCGAACATAAGTATCAGCAAGAGCAGCACCCCAACCACCTAATCTAAAGGATTGTTCAGTAATGGAGTCCCCAAATAATACTATTTGAGGCCTCATTTTCAGAACTTAAAAATTCCTGCAATTCAAAATCTTTGATTTTTTTCTTTTTACTATTGCACAAGTTGATAATGGAAGAAGAGAAAAAAATGAGTGGACCCCCCAATTTACACCTTGTTTGTTTGTGTTTCATTAATGTACCGTATAGTAGTATTGTATTGTACACTATTGTTTTGATATATATAATATTTATATCTTAATAATATAAAAAATAAACTTATAATATCATAAAAGATTATATTTAAAGTAACAATACCATACAATACAACAGATAACAACCATCCAAACTAGCGGTTAGAACTTGGCCGAACTAGATTTTCAACAAGGAGTTCGAAACTAGCTATTTTTTCTTGCCTTTATTTTCTTTTGAAAGGGGAAAATAACATTGAAGTGTTATTTAGTAGTGCTTACTACTTAATTTTTATCTTTAATTGGTTTTCTAAATCAAATGCTTTAACGTTTCCCTTATTCTTATATATAGTATTTTTTGGTTATAAATTAAACATTAGAAGATAATAAATCAGAATAATTTATATATATATATATATATATATATATATGTATATATTATTTAACTTTAAACTATGTACAAATGAATTATTTTGACTCCTTATTTATAAAAGAAAGGAGATGACAGGCCTTTCAGGAAGCTGCTGTAAAGCTTTTCTGGAGCTACTTGTAAGCTGCATTCATGAGACGCTCGCAACCTACCTGTTTATTAAGAAGTTGGTGCAAGTCATTTCATTGAATTGCTTGTAACTTGCCTGCATGAGCTGTTTGGAACCTGTCCATTTCTTATAGATAAATTTTAACGGAGTATCAAATGAATCATATGCTTCAGGAAGATTATCTACATCAAAGTATTAAATAAATAAGCTTCTTCATGAAGATTATCTATAGCGGAGTATTAAATGAACATTCACAATATAATATTTTCGTAACACTCCTTCTTGGATATTCATTATTAGATATTGTTTGGTTAAAACCTTAATAGGATAAAGCTATGTGAGAACAAATCCTAGTGAAGGAAAAAGAGTATATTTATCTAATCATACGCATTTTTAATTGTCTTATTAAAAACCTTACCAGAACAACCTAATAATATAAAATTTTGGTAAGAGAAAAAGATTACAACATGTATTTTACTTCCCCTAATAAAGATATTATTTTAAATATCTTAATCTCCGCATTTCAATCTTGTACAACATTTTCTCAAAGGCCGCACTTGGTAAAGATTTGGTGAATTACGAGATTGTCACTTGATCGAATTTGTTACATCAATACAACCATTTTTTGGAGATCATGTGCCTAGAACAATTTAGGTGAATTATGCTTAGTTTAATCTTCCTTTACGAATCATCCCTTCAACTAGGCTATACATGCAACATTATCTTCGTATAAAATTATGTGCCTTTATATCACATTCTAAAATATATCTTTCTCAAATGAAATGAATCACTGATCTCAACCACACGCATTCTTTACTTGCCTTATGGATAACTATTATTTGAGCATGGTTTGAAGAAGTACTAAAATAGGTTATTTTGTAGAACGCCATGATATGTGTAAACGAGCCGACCGGTCGTTTTAGACTCTAGCATATCGTCCGGCTGTTTGAGACCTTGAATAGTTTCACTTTATGTATTGTGACTTGCATGTGTCGTTGGTTTTGATTTTTGAGAAGTTCAGAGTTGATTTGGAGGAATAATTCTTAATTCGGAAGCTTTAGTTTGAAGAGTGAGTAAACGACCTTGAAATCACAATTTGAAGGTTCTTATAGATTCATAAGATGATTTTGGACTTTGGTGTATATTCAGGTTGAGTATCGGATGGTCTGGGAGCGATCCGGGGCTTATTATCGGAAGTTTATATTTTGAAGGTTTTGAAATTTCCTAAATTTGACTTGGAGTGGTTTCGGTGTTATCAGACTCCATGTGGTATTTAGGGACCTTGGATAGGTTATTTTTATTGATTGGAACTTGTTTGTGAAGTTTAGTCATGATCCTGAATGTTTATGTGTGATTCGGACGTATTCGCCGAAGTTTGAATATTTGAAAGTTAAAGAAGAATTTTGATCGTTGATTTGTGGTTTTGATATTATTCGTGACGTTCCGAGCCTTTGGATAAATTTGGATAAGGTATTGGGACTGGTTGGTGTGATTGGACGGGTTCCCGAGGAGTTCGAGTATATTTCGGGATGGCTTCAGGCCATTTCTCTATATTTTGTAGCTGTTGGTTTCTGGTGTGTTCGGTACGCATCGCGATGGACGCAGGGTCGCGATCAGGAAGGGTTAAGTGGACTGGTGAAGACTTTGTTCTTCACGATCACGAAGCTTGATCAGGTTGTTCTTCGCGTTCGCATGGTGAAGTTCGCGAACTCGATGTGTTAGTGGGGGTGGCCTGGGCTTTGAAGGTTGTTCATCATGATCGCGTGACTTGGTTTGCTATTGCGTAACACTGGATTTTGGGGATTTAGATCTTGATCTTGGGTGTATTCTGCTATTATTTTTCCTGATTTATATTTTGGCCTCATTCGAAAACTTAAAATAATAATATCTATATTTCTATAAAAATGAATTATTTCCACTCTTTATTTCTTTAATAGTTTTGAAATGCATTTTGGGTTAACTATTGATGTGTTGATTTAATGGTTGGCTTGACTAACGGCGGCGTTGAGCGCCATCACGATCTATTGTGAAATTTGGGTCATGATAGTTTAGTATCAGAGCTCTAGGTTCACTTGGGTCTCACGGGTCATGATCAAGTCTAGTAGAGTCTTGCAGATTGGTACAAAGACGTCTGTACTTATCTTCGAGAGGCTACATGGCTGTTAGGAGAACTTTCCTTTCTTGATTCCTTGCCGTGCGATTTGATTTTGATTGAAAATTCTATATTCAGTTTCTTCCTACCCACTCGTACGTGAGGCCGGACATTCGAAATCAGTTGGGCATCGACGAGTCATATAGGTACTGCAGATGTGGTGCAGGATGTCGTTCCCTGCGTGTGCGGGTGGACTATTATCGTCACCTTGTGGAGGTGTGTTCTATTGTTCTAGCTTAGTGCTGTGTTGCCCTGCGTGTTCAGGGCTATGATGTTTCTCGCATTTTTATCACGCAGTGTTGGTGTAAATAGTAGGGCGTTTGCTATTGTGTTGCGGCAAAGATGGATCGTGATTTAGGGCGGCACGATTGGCGGAAGATAATGAGAAAGGACATGGTGAGATATGTATCGCGGTGGTTGAATTGGTAGCAGGTCAAGTACGGGCAATAGAGATTGAGTAGTTTGCTTAGGAAGATGGCTCGACTAGAGTGGAAGTGGTAGCGTATTGTTTGGATTTTATGGTAGGATAGCCACACTTTGAGGAAGCCTAGATTGATTTGGGTTATGGTGGACAAATGACTAAGTTTGTGTATTTCGTTTGGGGTGGTGGTTTCTGTACTCATGAAGTTTGAATTTGACGGAAGGAGTTCACTTGGAATGTAGAGGGATGTGAATGCTTGATTATCGTTTTGGGATGCAATATAACTTCGAGTTTTAAATGTACTGTTGGGCCTTCAGTTGATGTTAAGGGGATGAACGGATTCCTACAGCTGGCGGATGAGTGTGGACCCCAGAGAATTAACTGATTTCACAATGGATGTAATTATGGAAATACCGTTGGAGGATGTGGAAATGAGGTTACATGGGTGGGCTATTCCCGTGAGAAGGTTAGAAGTTGCATGATTTCCGGTAAAGTTCCTATGAAGAGTTCTGCCTTCTATCCAATAGGATGCATGTACTATGATGCAGGGCTTGGATTACTTGAAGAACATGGTGTGACTGTCAGGAGGTCGAGTGTGCATTTGTGGTTGATAATTCAGGATGTGTTGTGATTAGTGCAAAAAGAAATTATGAGAGATTTGGTCGAGTAACGGTGTGAGCTCATGGTAGCTAGTAGGAGGAATAATTGTGGGTCCTTGGATTTTGTAATTGTGGCTTAGAGCCAAGTGGGGGGAGCCTACTGTCGATGATTGTGTTAGGTGGGTCGTGTCTTTGCAATTTTTGGTTATCGGTACGTTGGTGAATTAGTTATGACTTGAGGAGGAGGACATTTGGGGTAATTCAAGCAGGGAATTTGATGAATGTATGCTATATTTTGCTTTATCAGTTTATGTGAAGGTTTTGTAATGACTCAGATTTGATGTTTCTTTGAGAATTGATGTGCATGGGAAATGATTCGTTCGGCTTCCTCTTTGGAGTATTCGTGTACTAGCGGAGAGCACTAGTTGTTTGGTTATATAATCAAAACTAGTTTAGAGCAGGACACTCTCAACAATGGTTCTAGTGGGTTCAAGAAATTAGAGTGTGGTGCCTAAATATTTTCGGATTCATTGCGTGGCTAAGGATCGAGTATTGCAGCGGATTGTAAAAAGGACTTAGAGTATTTCTATGTTGTCACCAAGTCGGCAGTACAATATTAGAGAGGTAGAAGAAACAGTTTCGGATTTGCAAAAGGTTTCATCGGGACGAGTGTAGCTGTTGGAAGTACTATTGAGCGCATGTGCGGGTATAAAATGTCTTGTGGGTATTGAGGAGACGTGGTCTCGTGATTTTGGCGTCACTCAGGGTGAGTGTTTATTGAGTTCCATTATGTGTTGAAAAAAAGGTATTGCTTCGAAGATAAGTCAAGAGTAAATCTGAAAAATTGAGGTCAGTTTGGCAATGGCTTGGATCAACGTGGTAAGGAAAATGATCGGTTCCTTCGGTTTGATAAGGCTATGCAGGTATTTCATGGCTATACTTGTGGGTTGGTAGTCTGTGTGACTCGGTTGATTTAGAAGACTCACATTAATGGTTCAGTTATGTGAAAATTGGTCCTAAAAGAGTTATGGTGGTTTAGGCCACGACTTGAGGTTTGTGTCTTTTGTGGTTATAGGCAGTTGGTTGCGTGTTTCAATTTTCTTCTGAAATAAGATCTTTTCCAGCCGGTGAAATGTTTATTCTACTGGTGGTTCAAGAGTTATGACGGAATTCTTGTACTCTCACATAACAACATGATATGTGCAGTGAGCGGTATGATATTTGGGATTGAAGGATCAAGGTTAAGGTTCAGTTTTGACAGATATGTCACGAGCTCAGGGGAGCGGGGGTAAGATTTCAGATGTTCAGAGTATGTTGGCATTATTTTAGTGTTTCCTGAGATGTTTTTCTGTGGAAGAGGCATTGTGTATTGATTTTCTTGACTTGCATTACATAAATAGTATGGTTGGTATCCATGGATGTACAAATTTTGCTACCTACTCCGGAATATTGTGGGAGTATCTCCCACGGGATGATTGTGTAAGTGTGATGTGTCTGTCATTTAAGTGGAAGAGATTGAAGCCAGGCATGAAGATTCCGATACTATCGCTGATTGGAGAGTTTATGTTTGAGAGACGTTCTATTCCTTTGGTTGCAGGCTATGGAAGTTCGTTTAGGATTTAACAACATTATATATATCATGGATGGGGTCATGGTGAATCTTTAGAAGAATATATATCTATTTGGTAGTGTTCGAAATCGGTTTAAGAGGTCCATTGATAGGCCTAATGTGAAAGTATACATGCTACACCAGATCAGATAGGTTTATTCAGCACGACATTTGCCTAGGATGAGTCTTCCGGCATGGTGGATGTTATTCCTCTCGTCACCTATTTCCTATGTTAATTCTTATCCTATGTGGGTTGTGAGGCGGCTTGATTATTCACACGTATGATGTGATCTTATATAGCTTGTGGTGTTATATCAGCGAGATGGCTCTCGAGATGCTGGTGGTTTATACCTTAATCGTGCTTGGCCTTTTGTAGCGCATGACGCTATCCGTCTCCCTAGGGTTATGTTTATGTACTTGGTGTGCTCGTGGTTGATATACGTGTGTTTAACGAGTATGAGCATGTTGGTTCTATGGGTATCTCCATGCAGATTGTTATGTGTGGATCGAGTGGCATATCGCCACGGGTATGATGTTTGGATCGAGTTGCGCGCCGCAAGGATATCATGTGTGGATCGAGTTACACGCGGCAATAGTGAGATTTTGGGTACAGTTCCTTATGCTTATTTTGTGTGTTTTATTCCTCATCTCTGAGATAGCTTCATAGCATTTGTATGGTTGTTTATTCATTACGCGGGCTGAATAGTTCTGTACTCGAGTTCGCTTTTTCTTATTGGTTATATTTGAGTTATGGCTTATTGGCGCATTGATGATGTCGTATGAGATTTTAGATGGTTTTTGACGTGGATTTCGGCCGAGCAGCTTGTACTGGATGAGATGAGGTTGTTGGGACTGGAATCAGCGCAATTGTATTCATATAAGATATGTTTGGAGGGAGAATATAGCTAATCATTTCAGAATGTGGCAATGGTTCTTGTCGAGTAGAGAGACTCCATAAGTTATTGATTTGATAGGTGTTTATGAGTTTCTATGCATATCTTTCATTGTTGCATTATTGCAAGGGTTGGAGCAGGGCTTGTATGTGTCATGAGGTATATTACAGGCATCGTGTGTGTAAATTTTCAGCTAGTGTGGTTGGAAGATATTACGATGAGCATATGAATTATGTGGTGCGTCATGTGGTTACGACTTGGGTATATAGTTTAGTTTGGTACAACTTTTGGAGTTTGATACGATGTATGTATGCAAAAATCGGACCTTGTAGGAAATTCCATGTTAGAATTTGGGTTGTAAGTATTGTGGGCTAAGGTAGTAAGAAGGATCATCAGTCGGGGTTGAGATAATGTGCTCATGTGTATTGTGGTGGCAAGGGTAGGTTCACAAGAAGTTACTCGGTGTTTTTGGCAGCTTTGGAATGATTCTTGGCACGTTCGAGGACTAAAGTATGTTTAAGTGGGGGAGATTGTAATGACCCGACCGATCGCTTTAGGATATAACATGTCGTTCGATGGTTTGAGACCTTTAGTAGCTTCACCTTATGTATTATGACTTGAACGTGTAGTTGGTTTTGATTTTCAAGAAGTTCAGAGTTGATTTGGAGGAATAATTCTTAATTCAGAAGCTTTAAGTTGGAAGAGTTGGCCAAGATTTGACTTTTGAGTAAACGACCTCGGAATCGTGACTTGAAGGTTCCTATAGGTTTGTAAGAAGATTTTGGACTTGGGCGTATGCTAGGAATGAGTATCGGATAGTCCGGGAGCGATTCAACGCTTATTATCAGAAGTTTGTATTTTGGAAGTTTTGGAATTTGCTAAGTTTGAAGGTTTGGAAGTTAAAAGAAGGATTTTAATCGTCGATTCATTGTTTTGATGTTATTTTTGGCGTTCCAAGCATTTGGATAAGGTATTGGGGCTGCTTGGTATGATTGGACGGGGTCCCCGGGGGTTCGGATATGTTTCAGGATGGTTTTAGACCATTTCTCTAAGTTTTGCAGCTGTTGGATTCTGGTATTCATCACGATCGCAGACGTAGGGCCGCGATTACGAAGGCTTTAGTGGACTGGTGAAGACTTTGTTATTTGCAATCGCATAAAGGATGTCGTGATCACAGAGCTAGATCAGATAGTTCTTCGCGTTCGTGTGGTGAGAGTCACGAATACGATGTGTTAGTAGGGTTGTTTGTTCATCCTGAGAGGGTGACTTGGTTCAAGATTGCGTAATGTATATTCTGAGGCTGAATGTTTTGGCCTTCACATTCGCAGAGCTGGGCTCGCGTTTGCGTAGGCTTGACTAGGTTGGGCATCACGATCGTTAGAGGTCCCTCGCATTCGCGTAGAGTAGTATTGGACGTGGATGATTTGACCTTCACAATCGTGCGGGTGTTTTCGCGATCGTGAAGAAGGTTCACAGGGCAAAATATAAGGTTGCAAACGAGATTGGGATCATTTTCATCTCCTTCCTCATATTGGAGCCGATATTGGGGCGATTTTGAAGAGCCATTTTCATCATCTATCATGAGGTAAAGAATTCCTACTCATTGTGAGTTAAATACATGCATTATATATGAATTTTAACATGGAAATTGGTATGTGAGATTTTGGAAGAAAATCTAGAATTGGTATTTTTGGATTTTGACCACGAAATTGGACACGGAATTAGGAATAAATTATATATTTGAATTCGTGTGTTATGAGTATTATTTATCTTCGAGAATAGTCGAAATCCGGGCGCGTGGACCCGGATGTTGACTTTGTTGGCTTTTCGTGAGGAGTTGGGAATTATTTCTAATTGTTAAGTTACGGGTCTTGGAGTATATATTGATTGGTTTGCATGTTCTTTGACTAGTTTCAGATTCATTTGGCATTGGTTTGAGGTGCTAGAGAGGAGTTGGAGCCGGTTATCGAATTTTGTAGCAAGGTAATACTCATGTCTATCCTTGTGAGGGGGAATTTATCGCATATGTGCTGTATTTGTTATGTGCTACGTGTTTTGGGAGCTACGAACGTATGAAGTGAAGTGTCCGTGCATATGCAAGAATTCCTGATTATGTCCGAGTAGATTTTGATGCACGCCATGCTTTAATTGTATTATTTAAGTCATTCTTTCCTTCTAATATTCTTTAATTTACTTTGTTGCTGAGACCGGACTTGTGTTGAGTATCAAACTTAATATTTTAGATACCTAGCAAGCTACTTGATTAGAAGTAGAAATTATTCTTTCCTTGTACAGATTTCTCTTGTGTTGTACGAAATTGTCCGAAAATTCTCTTAAACTTCATAATATATATATTCGTGAGTGGGGCCAGTGACCTGTCAAGTTTCACTATTCCTACGCGATCGGGCGGAACGCCTCAACAGTACTATTATGGATCGATCGTACGTCCTCGGGAGTATTATGAGATGCATCCATAGTTCGAGCCAGTCGACCTTCGGCAGTGCACACGATTAATATGGGATCGGGCCGTGCGCCACGACCGAAAATCATGCCATTACTCTTATGGGATAGGACCGCTCGCCTCGGCAGAATCGTGCGAAATAATTGATAAGGAGTCAACGTACTTATGAGTCTTCCTGACTTGAGACGTGACATTTTATATGGAGTTGACCATCATGTATTATATTTGAGGAAGTATCCAGTATTTGAGGACTTTGTGTTTCCCTTTCAGTTGAGGATCGTATTATGTACCTATATCTGCTTTCACTGTTTTACTTGCCACGCTTCATACCTGTCTACTTTTATTGTACTTGATTTATTAGACCACTAGTAAGTGTTGATGTCGACCTCTCGTCAATACTTCTTAGCCTTTAGGCTAGATATTTACTGGGTACGTGTTGATTTATGTACTGATACTACACTTCTGCATTGATTGTGCAGGTACTAAGACATGTTTATTTGGCGGTATCTTGGCGCATAGGTGCAACTGCTGAGGGGACTTTATGGTGAGTTTTATTTCATGTTATGATCTGCAGCACACAGAGTCTCGATCATATTCATGTATTTTATCGTGTCTATTTTATATTCCAGACATATGTTGTATTCGTATTGTACTCCCTAGTAGATGCTCATGCACTTGTGATACCGGGTTTTGGGGATTTAGATCTTGCTCTTGGTTTTATTGCGCTATTATATTTTCTGTTTTATATTTTGGCCTCATTCGAACACTTTAAATAATAATCTCTATATTTTCTATAAAATCAAACGATTTTCACTCTTTATTTCTTTAAGTGTTTCGAAATGCATTTTGGATTAACTATTGATGTGTTGTTTTAATGGATGGCTTGCCTAATGACGACGTTGGGCGCAATCACAGCCTATAATGAGATTTGGGTCGTCACAATATGGCAGTGCCTCAATATGTAATAAGTAGCCAATATGAGATCAAGCTTTTCATGGATCAGATAAATAACCTATATCTAGATAACTAATAAGATTTTTACCACATTTGTTAGTATAAAGGAAAGCCAAATTTAATAGTTCCCTTTAGATATAGAAATATATGTTTGATTTTGTTTTAGTGCCTTTTTTGAGTATGAGCAGTAATATACCTTGCGAGAGCATTACAAAAATGCTATTTAAGGTCTTGTAGCATTAGCAAAATACATAGGTGTACCAATTACACTAATGTATGGTACTTCGGGACCAAGGAGTTCTCCATCCTCTTCTCGAGATCGGAACATATCCTTATTCACATCAAGTGAACAAACAATCACTGAGTTACTTAATAAATGTGATTTGTCCATGTAAGATTATTTCAAAATCTTTTCCATATAATCATATTATTAGATAAAGATCCCGTTCATCGATGTAACTATCCGACCAGTCGTTTTGGGCATTTGCACTTCGCTCGATAGTTTGAGGGCATGAGTAGTTCTGCATGATGTATTATGACTTATGTGAATCTTCATTTTTGATTTTTAGGTTATTCGAAATTGATTTGGAAGAATGATTCTCACCTAGGAAACTTTAAGATGGAAGAGTTGACCAAGTTCGACTTTTGTGAAATTCACCTCAGAATGGAGTTATGATAGTTTCGTTAGGCCCGGATGGTAATTTTAGATTCAGACTTATGCTCGGATGGTGATTTTAGTCTTAGACTTATGCCCAGATTTGCATTTAGATGTTTCTACAAGGTTTTGGCACAAGTTGGCGAAAGTTGAAAATTTGAAGGTTTGAAAAGTTTATAAGTTTGACCAAGAGTTGACTTTGAGGATATCGGATTTGGATAGGGGTTTCAGGAATTGGAATAGCTTCGTTATATCATTTGTGACTTGTGTGCAAAATTTGGGTTCATTCCGGGTTGATTTGCTATGTCTCGACGCGAGTTTTGGAAATTAAAAGTTAAAAGTTCATTGATTTTTGATTGAGGTGCGATTCGTCATTTTTGTGTTGTTTGATGTGATTTGAAGCTTTGAAAAAGTTCGTATCATGTTTAAGACTTGTTGGTATGATTGAATGGGGTCCTGAGAGGCTCGAGTATGTTTTGGGTCAATGGTTGAGAAACTAGTTAAGTTAAGGATTTGGAGTTTGACCATGGTCAATATCGGGTCAAGATGACCTCTATTTGATGTTTTGAGTACGCGATCAGGTTCGTAGCATGTTCTACGATTAAAACGCATATATTTTTTGTGTCGGGAGGTTCCAAATGAGCTTTGGATGCTAAAACAATAATCTTTCGTTGTTGAATTTTTGGTGTAAAATAATTACGACAATGTAATTTTTTATCCCTTAAATTTCCCGACTTCATTTAAAACTTCAAAACATCATATCTCCCTCATTTTAAGGCCAAATTCAATGATTTAAAAACCTATATTGACTGCAATTTCACAAGATTCATTGGAGACATCAAAAGTGTGTTTCAGGATCGTTTGGCATACGAAATGAGGTAGAACAGTTGGGCAAACAAAATATTTAATACCAAGGGTTTGTTCATTTGGTCATATTTTGAGTTGGGGAGCTCGGATTTCAGCAATGTTTGAGGCGATTTTCACCATATGAATTGGGGTAAGTGTCCTCTACTCATTTTTGATTTTATATCACGAATCTATCTTTGTTTTCGGCATTTGATTGAGGGTTCCAAAAGAGAAATTGTGGGGTTTAGCCTAAAATCTCACATAGTGAGTTTTTGAGTTTTGAACATCGATACAGAGTCGGATTTGAGTGAAACTGGTATGGTTGAATTCGTTATTGAATTCATTATTGGATTTTTTGAGTTTTGTCGGGTTCCTAGGTACGGTCCCGAGTTTGAATTTTTGGTCGATTTTGGAATTTTGATTAAAGATTCGACCTTTATCATTTGGAGTTGTTTCCTTAGGCATTAATTGATGTATTTGAGTTGCTTTTGGCTAGTTTCGAGGCGTTTGGAGGTCAGTATGTGCATGATGGAATTTTGGAGCATTGTTTGGCTTGTTCGATATTAGATTTGGGGTGTTCGAATTAAGTAACACTTCTAAACTTGGTGCTGAGGGTATGAAATCCTGAATTACATGTTATGTGATTAGTGTTGAGGTGACGTGCATTCTAGGTGATGGGCGTGTGGGAGTGCACCATGTAGATTGTGATTTTGTCGATTTCATAAAACTGTGTAACTATCCTATCTGAACATTTCTACTGTACTCTATGTGTTAGAGTACCTAAGCTATAATTGATGCTAGAAATCATGTTTAGGCTATATGCTGGTACCAGTGGGACCCATAGTGGTCATTCTTTGCTGTTGAGTTATTTGCTTAATTTCAATTATGTACTCAGTCGCATTCATCATTACATATCATATCTTAGTCTATGTTATTGTTTATTTTCACATTTCATATCATTGATTTGGGCTGCTCAGCATGAGTGTTGTGAGATGAGAGACTGGAGAGATTGATGACCGAGTGAGGCCGAGGGCCCGATTGTGAGGATATTGACACTATAGCACGTGAGTTGTCCATGTAACACATGAGTTGTCCGTGCGGATTATAGCGCTTGGGCTGAAGGAGCCCCTCCGGAGTCAGTACACACCCCAGTGAGCCCAATTAATTTATATATATATATATATATATATGGGGATCGGGTTGCACGCCGCAACAAGCCTTATGACTATATATATGTGGATCGGGTTGCACACTGCAACGAGCCTTATGGCTATATATATGTGGATCGGGTTGCACGCCGCGACGGGCCTTATGGCTATATGTAGATCGGGCTGCACACCACAGTAGGTATTGTACAGTGCTGAGTGATTGAGTATGTTGAGTGTTGAGCAAGGTGAAAAATGATGTGAGACAAGGAGATTGGGTACTCTGAGAGTGTGAGTACATGAGTTCATCACTGAGATACATTGCATTTGACATGCGTACTTGAGATAGATGCATAGAGATGCATTTCCTCTGCTACCCCGATTTGGTGACATTCATGATTCTACATGTATCTTGACATGTAGGCATAAAGATGTACTTTACTCATGCTATCATAAAATTAAACATCTTATTTATTGTTGAAAGGTTTTTGGACAAATCATATTTTTCAAACTTACTCATATGCTTTGGGGTTTCAATGAAAGATATGGGAGTTCCTGTTATACTTGAAAAACATGTTTATTTTTTCGTAACTGTGAACAAGTTGAGCATCCTACCTCTGAGTTATTTTCATGTACCCTTTTATTATGTTGTTATGGAATGTTGATGGTTATTGGAGTTGGGCTCTGAACCTTGTCCCAGCTCGTCACTACTTTAAACTTAAGGTTAAATTTGTTACTTATTGAGTAAATGGGGTCAGTTGTACTCATACTGCACTTCTGTGCCTTGCGTGCATATGTTGAATGTTGATGTTGCTGTATTCGACGGGAGATGGATTTGAAGATGTACCTACGTTTGATTATAACTGCCTCTTGTTCATGGTATCTCTACACTTATGAAAGATCTTTTCTTGTATATTTCAAACAGATGATGTACTTTATTTCATACCATCTTTGTAAATTCTAAATCTTAGATGCTCAAGATTTGTACTACCAGTCCTTGGGGAATGTATAAAATTTAGATATTTTCTTTCACTTGATTGTCTTATTAAATTTCATTGGAATTGGATAGTTGTTAATTGTCTTACCTAGCGAGTTGGATTAGGTGCCATCATGACTGGTTGGATTTTTGGGTCGTGACAAGTTGGTATCAAAGCTCTAGGTTCATAGGTTCTACAAGTCATGAGCAAGTGTCTAGTAGAGTCTTGAAGATCGGTATGATGACGTCCATACTTATCTTCGAGAGGTTATAGGACATTTAGGATATACTTTCCATCTTTCTTTCCTTATCGTGCAACATTGATTTAGCTTGAAGTGTAATTCTTTGAATTCCTTCCACGCATTCGTATGCGCATGTGAGTGCCCGATATCAGCTATGCATCTCCGGCTTATGATTACATGGATAAGGTGCGAGATGTGATTTCTGTGTGCTGATGGCGGGCTAGTCTAGAGGACTTGAGGCCGCATTTTGACTGTAGCTTGAGCACGGAGATTTCAGTTGTGTGAGAACGTGCTTTTGGACTTATAAGTCCGGTAGTGTCCCTATTGGTGGAATTTGTGTCTCGATGAGTGGTTGGATGGCTATATAACGAGTATGATGTGACTGCAGGAAGTGTTCAGATTGTTCGAATGTGAAGAGAAGAGTTTGCTTGAGATGTAAAATGGACTATTGGGTGCTTGATTTCTGTCTTGATTTGACGTATAGTCTCGAATTATGGGTGTGTTGAAGGATCTTTCATGTTGTTTAATTATGGAGTGAAGTAGATTTTCATTTCGTGTTATGAGTTAAGACTCAATAAGATTAAGTGATGGCATAGTAGTTGTGGCTGTGGAAGGGTATAGAGAGATGTCAGTTTGAGGCAAAGCATGTGGGTTATCTCCTACGGGGTGTCCTGAGGTTGCGTGATACCTATGTTATTTTTGTAAAGAGTTCTCCTTTACCAGCGAATTATGTGTTGCAATTTGAGTTTGGACCGCTTGTGGAAGTTGGCTTGACTGTTACAAGGGTGAAATGTGAGATTTGTAGATAATTTGAAGTATTAGATGGTTTGTGTTACATGAGCTTATGAAGGATTTAGTTGAATCTCACTGTAGTAATAGGGTATGGTTATTGTAAGTCATCAGATGTTATATTCCATGGCTTGAGCCAAGTGGTGGAGTTTACTATCGAGGAGTTTCTTGCACGATCATGTGTTGTATTAGTTTCAGTTTGAGGTATACTTGTGAATCGGCTATGACTTGTAGAGGTTGAGTTCGAGGATGACTCGAGTAAGGAAATTTCTGGATACGAGTTGTATTACACTCTATGGGTATATGGGAATCATGAAATGATTGAGTGGTTATTATTGAGGGATGTAGTGTGCATGGAGTAGGAATTTTCTTGGTTGCGTTAAGGTGGGGTTACTTCTTTGGGTATTGTTGTGCTAATAGGGCACATGTCGCTCGGCCCGTTTGGGCGGTGCAATTGAGATTTGAGTAGAGTGGGAGACTCTCAAGAATGTTCTAATGGGTTCAAGATTTATATGTAGCAATTGAGAGTTTTCTGGATTTGTATATGGCTAGAACTTGAGATTTACATTGGATGGTGTCGAGGCTCGTGGTATTTCTATATCATTATGGATTACACATTTCAATATTAGGAATGTGAAGGAAACGACTTTAGACTCACATAAGGTCTCTTTAGAGTGGGTGTCTCGATTGTGGTACTTTGAGGTGCTAAGAGGGAATACAATGGCTTATGGGCCTTGGGGAGGTGTGATTTTATTTTAGGATCTTGTAGGGTGAGTTTTGGTTAAGGATTGTGGTGTTCTGGCAAGGAGAAGCGTCACCTTGAGGGTAATTTGGAAGGAGCTCGGAGAAATATGACAGTTTGGTAGTAGTTTGGATCAACAAGATAAGGAGTATAATCGGTTCTTGGGGTACTTATGATGTGGTGAGTTTCTACAGGTGTTTTGTGGCAATGCTCTTGGGTTTAGCAATCTGCGTGGCTTGGTTGAGTTAGAGGGATTCAGTTCTAATCGCTTGGTTATGTGCAAATGGATTCCAAAGAGTTCTAGATGATTTCTATCACGGTTCGAGGTGGATATTTCCTATAGGCGTGGGGAGCATATTGGTGTGATTTTATCCTGCATGAGATCAATGGAAGGTTTCCGACTGACCGGGTATGTACTCTGCTTGTGACTCAGGGTTGATTATGAGATCCTCATATTTTTCATATGATGGCATGATTGATGCGGTGTGTTGTGTGGGGTTAAGATTTGCGTGTGCAAGGTCACATGTCAGTTTTGAAGGGAATGTCATGAATTCTTAGGCAACACAGACGGTTTCAGATGACTGGAGGAATGAAAGTACTATTTGGTATTGCTTGAGGAAAGTGTACATTTCAGAAGGGCGCATTGAGTTTTGACTTACAAATACTTCATTGGTATTGCAGTACTCGCCTGGTTAATCGACTGGTAAAATTCAGATTCTTGCTGTCACGATCCAAAATCCATTAAAGGCCGTGATGGCGCTAGACACCACTGTCAGGCCAGCCCAACAATAAGTTTTTAATTTGGTTCCCATTTCAATATTTTAGAAATCATATTTTCCTTCAATTAAATAGTAAAAGATGGGATTTACAGAATAAATAATAACATGTTTAACAATTTTAATACATGACAATCCATAATCACCCCAAAACTCGGTATCACAAGTGCATGATCATCAACTAAGAATATAAAATAAAATACAGCAACTGTCCGGAATACAAAATTGACAGGAGAATACAAAGACTTTGAAGGAGACTCTACTGGCTGCGGGTCGTAATATGAAGTGCAGGTCACTAAGTCTCTGCATGCATACACGCCTCTGCTCTCACAACACCGCTAAACATAAATGCACCTGCACAAAATGTGCAGCAAGTGTAGTATGAGTACGTAAATCAACGCGTACCCAGTTTGTATCCCGTCTAACCTCGAAGAAGTAGTGACGAGGGGTAGACTCCGACACTCACTATGGGCTATCAATAAAATGCCAATATTATTATTAAACACGAATTATATAAAACAGCGGGAGGATCAATAACCAATAAGTAAGTAAGCATTTCTTTTATTATTTAGGAAATCTCCATCTCTGGTTTCATCATTTAACAATTTATATCTCAAGCGAATAAAACAATAACAAATATTATTAATTCCAAGGATTTATCATGCGCAAACAACCCGAGGTCGTACGACCCGTTCCAACATAAATATTTAAATTGTGCACTCTCGAGGGTCGAACGACACGAACCATAGATGCATCTATCTGCTACCGAGGCGTTCGGCCCGCTCCAAAAAAGAAAATACTTTAAAGAAACACAAATTCTCAATAATAGTCACGTGTCCCATTCACTACTTCAAGTAAGTGAAATTTAACCTTTTAAAATTCTTTTATCAAATTTCAATACGACTTAAGCAAGTATGTTATCAAGTAGGGGCAAACATTGCAAGTATAGCATGATTTGAGTCCTAGACTACCCGGACAATATCCTAATTAGTAGCTACGCACGAGCTCTCGTCACCTCGTGCGTACGTAGTCCCCAAAAATAGGAGCACATAATAATTTATTTCACCTATGGTATTAATTCCTTCTTACAAGGTTATAAAGGAGAGTTACCTTGCTCCGAAGTTCCATCACCGGCTCCCAAGCCCTTCCAAAAACTCAAATTGATGCCCAACGCTCCAAAACTAGTCAATAAACATGCAAATCCATAAATATACAACCCAATACTTATTATAATTCAATTTATAACAATTCCAAACTCCGCTTGAAAAGTCGATAAAATCACCCTCGGGCCCACGCGCCCGGATTTTGAAAATTTTTGAAGATAAACTTTACTCATAACACCACAAACTCAAATATATAATTTATTCCAAACTCTATGTCCAATTTCGTGGTCAAAATCCAAAAATACCAATTTCTAGATTTTTCTTCAAAATCCCAACTTTCTACAAATTTTCATGTCTAAATCCATATATAATCCAAGTATTTAACTTGCAATAGGTGGAAATCAGTTACCTTGACTTAGATGATGAAGATGGAGCTCCAAAATCGCTCCAAGACCGGATCCCATGGAGGAAATGAGGTGAAAATGAGCCAAACCCCTCGTTTTAAAGAAACACACTACCCAACCCGTCTTTCGCACCTGCGGATGAACAACCGCTTCTGCGGCTCCGCAGGTGCGGTCAAAATTCCTCTCCCGCAGTCCTTATTGCCCAGCCAAGACTCGCATCTACGAACAAAATGACGCATCTGCCTAAACCACTCTTGTGATGGACAGTGCGCGCTTGTGATGGCCTTCTCTTGTGCGCCTTTCTTGGCCGCTTTTGCGGCTCCGCACCTGTGGCCAAAATCTTGCAGGTGCGGTTACACCAGATACTAGCTGCCTCAACCTTGCCTTAGTCCAAAACTTGCTCCGTTAACCATCCGGGACCCAACAGGGGCTCCCGGAACCTTAACCAAATATACCAACATGTCCAAAAACACATTACGAACTTATTCGAGCCTTCGAATCACATCAAACAACACTAAAACCATGAATCGCGTTTCAATTCACGCTTAATGAACTTTAGAACTTCAAGCTTCTACATTTAATGCCGAAACCTATCAAATCACGTCCGATTGACCTCAACGTTTGCACACAAGTCACATTCGACATTACGACCTACCCGAACTTCCGGAATCAGATTCTGACCCCGATATTAAAAAGTTCACTTCCGATCAAACTTCTCAAAACCTTCAAATTTCTAACTCTCACCAAAAGACCCCGAAATGACCTACAGACCTCCAAATCCATTTTCGGACGCGGTCCCAATACTAAAATCACCATACAGAGCTATTCCCACACTCGAAATCCCAAACAGACATCAATAACATTGAAATGCACTTCAACCCAAATTCATGAAAGTCTTCCAAAATGCCAACATTCCACCATAGACGCTGAAACGCTCCCGGGCCATCCAAAACCTATTCCGGGTATACGCCCAAGTCTGAAATCATCATACAAACCTGTTGGAACCTTCAAATCCCGATTCCGAGACCGTTTACTCAAAAATCCAACCATAGTCAATTCTTCCAACTTAAAGCTTCCGAAATGAGAATTTTCTTTCCAAATCAACTCTGAACTGCCGAAATTCCAATTCCGACCACGCGTACAAGTCATAATACCTGAAGTGAAGCTATTCATTGCTTCAAACTGCCGAACGACGCACTAGAGCTCAAAACAACCGGTCGTGTCATTACATTCTCTCCCACTTAAACATACATTCGTCCTTGAACGTGCTATGAACTACTCCAGAGTTGTCTAAAATCACTGCTTAACACCTCGTGCACCTCCCGTGCTACCACAACCCAGTTGAGCACATTAACTCAAGCAAACCTGAAAATCCTCCCTTTTCTCTAGTCAAATATGCCTAAGAGCCAAATTCCAACATCTGAAATTCTCTACCAGGTTTGTTTCCAACATACGAACACCATATCCATCACTACACGATGTACCAATACATGATTGTATACTTTTACCTAATTCACACCATGCTCTGCATTACTCATATGACCATAGTGACATCCCTTGACAACAATAGCCGAAATCCCATGATTCTGATGCCCACAACACATCTCATGAAACATATAAATCCCGTTTCAGCTCCCGCAATACTGCCACAATAGGAGAGAGGTGTAGAAACTCATGAACACCTACCGAATCAAAACTCATGGCGCCCCTCCTCCCGATAAGAACCACTACCTCATTCTAGACTAAATATCGATATTTACTCTTTAATACACCTCACACAAGTCTGATCGCACTGATCCCAGGTTCAATAATCCCGTCTCACCCAGTACAAGCTGTTCAGGCAATAAGCCACCTCAGACACTGCCAAAAGTCTCATATGATGCCACAATGTGCCAACAAGCTACAAACTCGAACTTGATACATAAGGGAAAATGAACTCTGGAAAGAACTACTCAACCCACATAACTAATTTAACCAACCGAAAAGATACTATGAACCTTCCTCAGAAAATGATAAGCAAACACACTATATTAGATATGGGAAACTGTACCCCATCACACTGTTGCAACGTGCAGCCCGATCCACACATGATATCGTTACGGAGTGCAACTCGATCCAACCATGATACCCGTGGCGGCATGCCACCCGATCCAAACAACATACCCGTGGGGGCGTGCCACACGATCCACACATAATAATCCATAAGGAAATACTCACCGAGCTAAAATGCTCAAACCTGCAAAATACCCGAATATCAACCACAAGCACGTGAAGTGCATAATACAAATCCTGGGGAAACGGATAGCGCCATATGCTATGAAACTCAAGCACAACTAAGGTGAAATATTTGAACTGTACCTTGAGAGCCATCCTTCTATCACCACACCACAAATTACACGGGATCTCAACACGAGTGCGAATAATCAAACAACCTTACAACCCACATGGCACAATGGGGATTACACGGAATAGCTGACGACAAAAATAATATCCAAGGCCCGGAGACTCCTCTGTAACCAACGCTAAGCTGAAATGAACACATCCGGCTTGATATAGATCCCACATTCACATCTAGATCCATCAATGGACCTCAAGCCAATTCTGACCGCATCGCGCTGGGCTAATAACTTTTTCAAGGATCCGCCCTAACCCCTTTTTCCCGTGACACAAGAACAACCGTCAAATCTGGAACAAACTTCCACAGTTCACAACCAAATGAACCGAGCACCACTCAGGCATAAATTTTCACGTTGGCAATAGTACCATAATATCCATACTTGGTTTAAATCTTTAGTCAATCAAGTGACTACATGTCACACCTATACAACCTTCCTATCGGATATGCTCCCACGACCTTCTGCACCAGGTAACAAGTCTGCACATCCATACCACCGGCCATACTAATGCTGTAAAGCGAATCGAGAATCCGCAAATCAGTACACCAAGTCTCTACATAGGACACCGATCTCAGGTGACACTAAAGACAATACCAGATCACTTTAAACATCTGAATTCTTCCCTTCTTATCCGAGCTCTTGACATTCTTGTCGACATCAACTGCAACCTTGATCCTCAACTTCCAATTACCATGCCGTTCACTGCTCCTAACATACTAATACACAAAAGTACCAGAATTTCATCATAACTCCTAACCCACTAATAGTAAACACTCTAGAATATACTTCCTTGTACTCATTTTAAGAGAACCATTGCAACACGTGACTGAATTTCCTGAGAAAATACAAACCTCAAGTAGTGGTCTAACTCACCATAATCCTTCCAAGATCCACCTACACATAACATGCCATAATACTTGAGTGCCTCCATACAAAATCAATTACAGTGGCTACTAAGCCTCACGCATACCGCCACAGATCATATGCATAACTTAACAGGCTGAGAGAACTGATCATTGCCACCATCATTCCGATTCAACCATCGCTAACTGATCCGAATTTTTCTAATTTACTCTGGACTTGCCTTAGGAATAATAGTAGCTCCATTCAAACATAACGAACTCAAATCTGCACTCATCCTGAGTGACCTTATTTCATGAGACCACTCTATCTCTTAAACCCCCGAACCATCTCATATCCTCCTTGTGCATATCTTCGCATCTTCAACTGGTACACCCATTCTGGAAATTCCTCTATGAATCCAAAGTTATTTTCTCCCATTCCTCCAATGCTACCCGCAGACCGATGATAACATAGAACACTCCAAGCCCGTCTCATAATCCCTGCAAATAGTTTGATACTTAACCATACCACAGACTAGAAATCCTCAAGCAGCGCAGAACATTGTTGAGAGTCACCCATTCTGACTTGTTCCCAAATATGATCAAACTCCAAGGCCCTGCTAGCACATGAACACTCTCTCAACGAAGCACCCGACTGAATCACCTTCCTTGTAACTCACCTCTACACGAAGCATAAATCCCGAATCTTCCCAAAGCCTGAACATGAATCAATAGGGAAAATTATAGCGCATATTAATCAAATACTTTGCTCAAATTACCACTTATGTCTTCTTTCCTTGGCCGTATAACTCACTAATATGCCGATAGCCAGAAACCTCACAAGTAGACAACCATGCAATCTAATCGTACACGGTGAGCTCTCCCACTTAGCTTGAAGCTGCAATTTCATTACCCTGAAACCTACCAAGATTCCTTCTTCTTCATTGACATGACCTCGCACAATCGACCCACCAAATTCCTCGAAATCTTCCTGTTAACCATTTCATGAACACTCTGAATCACTAGCCATATTTACATATTCGACCTCTTACTGGATAGCTAGTAAAATTATTTGTAGAAGCTTCATTAACACCACGCAACCGCTAACCTGCTCACAGGAGATATCCCACCTATGGAAATTCCATGCCGACCTTTTTCAACGATGCTGCACCCGAGTACAATTACTACGAAACCAATAAACCCTCCTGAGTCAGTGCTCATTCACCAGCTGTACAAGTCCGTTCACTTCCCATTGGCATCAACTATAAGTACGATAATACATTCAAATCCGAAGTCATGTTGCATCCCTTTTCATATCAAGCAACTCCTTTCCGCCGTATCCAACCTTTCCCAGCATAGCAGTCAACATTCCGAATTAAGTCCGTAGACCTAGTACTGCCCACCAAAAATCCCAAATCACTCTAAACTTTGCTCAAGACGTGCAACTATCCTACCACATAACCCATATCCTACTCTGCCACTCTCCCACTTTGTTCAAAATCTCTCCTTTAAGCAACTACCCGACTCCTGTTTCTTACCCTTGGCCTTATAGAAATTTAACCACCGCAAGACGCCTCCCACATGTTCTTCCTCATCCTTCGCTTCCCAAATACCACCTCAAAGCAAAATCCATCTTTATGACACTTGATCTGACTAATTACTACCAACCCTAATCCTCCCGAAAGATCATCTTTCTCGAGACATCATCATTAGAAACACCGACTCTATCCCAAAATCGCTATACACCACTATGTCTAACAACCGCATCTCAGACACCATTTCCCAATACCCTGCCCCAAAGGCAAATTGAAGAAGGCCATAACATCGGCGAACCTTAGCGCGATCAACAACGAGGGTGACATCACATCACAATTGAGAACTCTACCACGCTCGAAAATACCAAGCCTCGTTACCCCATCAACCCAAACCTGAACATTCCTAGTACGACTGCCTTTCCTCTACCGGAAATAAAATACTGAATCTCTAAATCATGCACGGAGAAATACCTCCCTTCAGGTCATGCACTGCTTCGACGCCTGGACAAGCATCATACCATTCTATAAACACTGTTGGATAGCAACACATGAATCGTCATAACAATCAGGGCCAAATCTCAAACCGTAGGTAAAACTGATGCTGAACTGAAATGACAGGGCGACCTTCCGTAAGGAAACGGTAATAAAAAGTGCTTCGTCGCATAAGATTGAATATGAAAGAGTCAAAGGCATAAGCCTCAAAGGAATAAAGTCGCACGATGAGGAATCAAGAAGGGAAATGCTCCTAATAGCCTTATAGCCTCTCGAAGATAAGTATAGATGTATCTGTACCGATCCGCAAGACCCTACTAGACTCGCTCATGACTCGTGAGACCTAAGTGAATCTAGTGCTCTAATACCATGTTATCACGATCCAAAATCCATTAAAGTTCGTGATGGTGCCAGACACCACTGTCAGGCCAGCCAAATAAATTCTTAATTTGGTTCCCATTTCAATATTTTAGAAATCATATTTTCCTTCAATTAAATAGTAAAAGATGGGATTTATAGAATAAATAATAATATTTTTAACAATTTTAATACATGACAACCCATAATCACCCCAAAACCCGGTGTCACAAGTGCATGAGTATCAACTAAGAATATAAAATAAAATACAGAATCTGTCCGGAATACAATTTGGACATGAGAAATACAAATACTCTGAAGGAGACTCGGCTGGCTGTGGGTCGTAATATGGAGTGAAATTCACCTAAGTCTCCGCATGAATACACACCTCTTCTCTCACAAGGCACCTCCGCTAAACATAAATGCACATGCACAAAAATATGCAGCAAGTGTAGTATGAGTACGTAAATCAACGCGTACCCAATAAGTATCTCGTCTAACCTCGAAGAAGTAGTGACGAGGGGTCGACTCCGACACTCACTATGTGCTATCAATAAATGAATCTTTTATTATTTAGGAAATCTCCATCTCTAGTTTCATCATTTAACAATTTATATCTCAAGCCAATGAAGAAATAATAAATATTATTAATTCCAAGGATTTATCATGCACAAACAATGTTGAGGTCATACGGCCCGTTCCATCATAAATATTTAAATTGTGCACTACCGATGGTCGAACGATACGAACCATAGATGCATCTATCTTCTACCGAGGCGTTCAGCCGGCTCCACAAAAGAAAATACTTTAAAGAAACACAAATTCACAATAACAGTCAGGTGTCTCATTCACAACTTCAAGTAAGTGAAATTTAACCTTTTACAATTCTTTTATCAAATTTCAATATGATGTAAGCAAGTATGTTATCAAGTGCGAAAACATTGCAAGCATAACATGATATGAGTCCTAGACTACCCGGACAATAGCCTAATTAGTAGCTACGCACGGGCTCTCGTCACCTCATGCGTACATAACCCCCACAAATAGGAGCACATAATAATTTATTTCACCTATGGGGTTAATTCCTTCTTACAAGGTTAGAAAAGAGACTTACCTTACTCCGAAGTTCCATCACCGGTGCCCAAGACCTTCCAACAACTCAAATCAATGCCCAACGATCCAAAACTAGTCAATAAACGTGCAAATCCATAAATATACCCTCTAATACTTATTATCATTCAATTTATAACAATTCCAAACTCTGCTTAAAAAGTCGATAAAATCACTTTCGGGCCCATGCGTCCGGAATCCGAAAATCTTCAAAGATAAACTTTACCCATAACACCATGAACTTAAATATATAATTTATCCCAAACTCCATGTCCAATTTCGTGGTCAAAATCCAAAAATACCAATTTCTAGGTGTTTCTTCAAAATCTCAAATTTCTACAAATTATCATGTCTAAACCCATATATAATCCAAGTATTTAACTTGAAATTGGTGAGAATCATTTATCTTGACTTAGATGATGAAGATGGAGCTCCAAAATTGCTCCAAGACCGGCTCCCATGAAGGAATGAGGTGAAAATGAGCAAAACCCGTCAATTTAAAGAAACGCACTGCCCAACTCGTCTTTCGCACCTGCGGACCAACAACCGCTTCTGCGGCTCCGCAGGTGTGGTCAAAATTCTGCTTCTGTGGTCCTAATTTCCCACCAAAAACTCGTACCTGCAGACAAAATGCCGCATCTGCGCAAACCGCTCCTGCGATGGACAATGCGCACCTTTAATGACCTTCACTTGTACGCCTCTCTTGGACGCTTTTGCGGCTCCGCACCTACGGCCAAAACCTCACAGGTGCGGTTACACCAGATACCAGCTGCCTCAGTGTCACGCCGTAAAATCGAGGGACAAGAACGGCGCCTAAACAGGTGAACCTGGTCAAGCGGACCTGGATTTGCCTTTCCTACCCAACGCGTTCCCCCGTATATACAATGTACCATATTCCATTTGAAATAGCAACTTATTATTTATGCGTGGATTTACAAACTCAAGATCATTTCTCTTTTAGCATTTCAACAGTTGATTCAAAAAAACATAAACAATACATACATAACTTTCCAATACGGACCACGATGCCGAATACGTACAATTACTACCCAAAATACATATATACACCCACATCTTGTCTACGGAGCCTCTACAAATACTAGGAGTATATACAATACTTGCTGGCAACAAGTCCCCGACTATACCTTACAATACATAACAGACTTAAAAGAGATGGCATGAATTACACCCGGCCCCAGGAGGAAATGGGGCTCACCAGTACTGCTGAAAGATGAAGAGGAGGCACCACTAATGGCGAACTAAGCTACCTGCTATAGAACCACCTACATCCATATAAAAGATGTAGCGCCCCCAGAAAAATGAACGTTAGTACTGTGGAATAGTACTAGTATGTATGAGCAAACTTTACTCAAAGTAAAATCAAGAGACGCACAGATAGAAAGCAGTTAAAGGAACCAACACATAGTGCACAGTGATACAGAAACAAATACAATTGAGAGCCTCATAGATTCTTATTTCAACACAATCACATTTCAGCTTTATTACATTCTGTTGCGGCGTGCAACCCGATCCCACCGTACAATTTACACTCCACCCTTGTTACCTCTCCACCCTTATTACTTCGTGTTGCGGCATGCAACCCGATCCCACCGTACAATTTACACTCCACCCTTGTTAGCTCTCCACCCTTATTACTTCGTGTTGCGGCGTGCAACCCGATCCCACAGGACCATCACATTTCATGGCAAATAATAACATTCACAATTCAATCACAGGGTTTCATATTATCAAGAGAACAATTTCATAACACCCAACCAATCATGTGTTCACAATAGTCTTTACCATACATTAATTCAACCACAAATATGCTCGTCAACAAGAATATAAATTCATTACAACCAACAATCCATATGAAGTTAAGCCACGATAAACCTTGCCAACAATGAGTCATATACGCTTCCATGGTCATTTAGTTCAATTAGATCAATTCACAACTCCCTTTTATCACTTGTTACACATCCCTTACAACTTAGATACATTTAAATATTTGAGTTCGTTACCATTCTTTCATACCAACATACTCAAGCATTTAAAGAACCTTGCACATGATAGAGTAATCACATAGAAGTCACCTTTCACAATTTCAATTATCACGATAGTCGACTAAGAAAATAAGAGAATGAAATCTCACACCTCAACACAACCGGACAATCAATTCACATATACTCAACAAGAAACTCATACCGAATGTTCGGACACCAACAAGGTGACTCTACGAAGATTAAAGTTAGCCATACATACCTCGAGTCGTCCCCTTTTTAATTTCTCTCAAAATTCACCGGACCATCTAGCATCGTCAATCTATTCCACAATGTGACATATTTCACTTAGAATTAGGAATCTTGTACCCAATTAGGCATTTTATCAAACACTATGTGACCCCTTAGTCTACTAACCCCCTTTTGAGAATAATTACCCAAACTTGTTTTTCCCTTTACTAGATTACGGGGTTTAACTCATATGCATGCAAGATTTCACTTTTTATTTTCAAGAACCAACCTATGTGTGTTTTATTCCCAAAATCTGAGAAATTGGAGAAATATGGTGAAGACATACCTCTTTGAGTGAAGAAGATGACAATAACTCAATAATTTCCGGGCTTGAGTGATTTTGGAAAATCAAATTGGATGATGTTGAAACCTTCTATCTCAAGAACTCTCTTTTACTCTCTCTATTTTTGGTCAGAAAATCGTTAAAATTGAAGGGAAGGGGTGTTTTATAAAACAGGGGGTCGGGTCTTAAATTTAGAAAATAGGAGCCCCGACACAGAAATGCGGTCAGGAATGCGATCGCATTCCTGCTATGCGGTCCGCATTCCTGTCGCATAGTTGGCCTTCAAATGGGACAAAATTAGAACCACACTACCCAGGTATGCGACCAATATGCGGTCCGCATACCTATTATGCGATCGCATAGCGCGTCCCATAACCTCCCTCGCAAATACCATGGGGCAAGACTGCGATAACTATGCGGTCCGCATACCCAAAATGCGGTCGCATTCCGGGCCGCATAGTTGTCCTCAATTTGGTCAGGCTACTGTCCAGGTGTGGGACCACTATGCGGTCCGCATACCTGTTATGCGATCGCATAGTGCGTCGCATAATGCGCAATTCCTGGAAAATTTAATCTTTCAAGTTCTGGGATACTTTTTACTCAAAATAGGACCGTTTTTAAGAATTCCTACTGTTGTAACAGCACAGGGACCTATTCGGGCATTACTTTAGACATAGAAAATTTACGGGTCTTTTCATCCTCCCCCACTTAAAATCATTCGTCCTCGAATGAGGATCGGGAAATCATTTAGTTTTAAAAACACAATCTGCCAACCCCCAATTTTACTAACTCCGATATTTTCTGAATATTTCGCTACAGTTTCCTCTGTAATTAGGCCTATCTACCTGTCAGAGAGCCTCCGAAACACATGTTCTTAACCAATTCCACACATAACTAGTTATTTCATGGCTTTGCACATAATTTGGTCACCTCGACAAGTCCCATATAATTCAATTACTTCAACATGCCATATACACTTCAATAATCCTTACCAATCTACACTTCAATTAATCATTAGAAATCTACACTTCAATTAATCATTTAACCATCACATGAATTTCAACTTCAATTAATCATTTAACCATCACATGAATTTCACGTAATTTCATTCACTCCAAGGGGTTGCACATTACTCAAATAGTCACAACATACACAATTTTGGCACAACTTGAGAAGTTACAATAGTAGAGCAATTAGGGGAAAATGGGGTGCTTTTGCACAAAACTGAACATAACATATAATTTCTTAGAGATNTAAGGATAGCAACTGGAACCTCCTCATACGATAATTCTTCCTTAACCTCAATAGTCTCAACTGGCACGATGGCTGATGGATCTCCAACCACTTTCTTCAACATAGACACATGGAACACCGGGGTGCACTAATGACATTTCAGGGGGAAATTCCAGCCTATAAGCCACCTGTCCTATCCTTTAAGTAATCCTATATGGCCTGACATACCTTGGCTTCAATTTCCCTTTCTTCCCAAACCGCATTACTCCCTTCATGGGAGACACCTTCAAGAATACCCAATCATCTACTTGAAACTCCAAATCTCTTCGACGGGCGTCCGCATAGGATTTGTGATGACTCTGAGCAGTCTTCATCCTTTCCTGAATGACTTTAACTTTTTCCATAGCTTGGTGCACAAGATCTGGTCCTAACAATTCTGCCTCACCAACCTCAAACCACCCGATCGGAGATTTACATCTCCTTCCGTACAATGCCTCAAATGGGGCCATCTGAATACTAGCATGAAAACTGTTATTGTAATCAAACTCTATAAGCGGCAAGTGATCATCCCAGCTACCCTTGAAATCTAAAACACAAGCCCGCAACATATCTTCAAGTGTCTGAATAATCCGCTCTGCCTGCCCATCAGTTTTTGGATGGAATGCTGTGCTGAGATTTACCTGAGTACCCAAACCTTGCTAGAATTTCTTCCAAAAGTTAGCTGTGAACTGGGACCCTCGATCCGAGATAATAGATACTGGAGTGCCACGGAGCCTGACTATTTCTTTAATATACAATTGAGCGTACTGTTCTGCAGTATCGAAGGACTTGACTATCAAGAAGTGAGCTGATTTCGTGAGTCGATCCAGTATCACCCAAATCGAGTCGAACCTACGTGGAGTGCGAGGTAACCCCACCACGAAGTCCATATTGATCATCTCCCATTTCCACATTGGTATTTCCGTAAGCTGCACAACCCACCGGGCCTCTGATGCTCGGCCTTCACTTGCTGACAATTTGAACACTTAGCCACAAAGTCCGCCACACCCCTCTTCATACCATTCCACAAATAAATTTCCTTGAGATCGTGATACATTTTAGTAGAACCTGGGTGTAGGGAATACCTGGAATTATGAGACTCTGCCATTACCCTTTCCCGGAGATCATCAACATCTGGAACACATAACGTCTCTTGACACCGTAGGACACCATCATCATTGCCGAGTGAGAATGCTGAAGTCTTGTGATTTAAAATTGCTTCCCTCAATTGTGCCAAAGCCAGATCCCTGAATTGCTTTCCCTTGACTTCTGCTACAAACGAATACTCCGCTCCATTACGCACCACGACATTCCCCTCATTCTAGGCCAAAAGACAGACCCCCAGATTAGCCAACTAATAAACCTCCCGAGCCAAAGGCCTCTGACCTGCTTCCAAATGAGCCAAGCTGCCCATGGATTTCCGACTAAGAGCGTCGGCTACCACATTTGCCTTCCCTGGATGGTACAAAATATTCATATCATAGTCCTTGAGAAATTCCAACCACCTCCGCGGCCTTAAGTTCAACTCCTTTTGTTTGAATAAATACTGATGGCTCTTGTGGTCTGTGAACACGTCCACATGTACCCCATAAATATAATACCACCAAATTTTTAATGCAAACACAACCGCCGCAACCTCCAAATCATGCGTTGGATAATTCTTCTTGTGATTCTTGAGCTGTCTAGAAGCATATGCTATTACCTTACCACATTGCATCAATACACACCCCAAACCAACCCTTGAAGCATCACAATACACCACAAATCCCTCTAAACCTTCTGGCAAGGTCAACACTGGTGCCGAAGTCATTCTCGACTTTAATTCCTGAAAACTCTTTTCACATGCATCGGGCCACTGAAACTTAACTGCTTTCTACGTCAAATTAGTCAATGGGGAAGCGAGGGTAGAGAATCCCTCCACAAATCTTCGATAATAACCAGCCAAACCCAAGAAAATGCAAATCTCTATCGAGGTCATTGGCCTAGGCCAATCCTTCACCGCTGCAATCTTTTGGGGACCCGAATCCCCTCCCTGGAAATAACATGGCCCAAAAAGGTGACTGCTTCTAGCCAAAACTCAGATTTTGAAAACTTTGCATACAATTGGTGCTGATGAAGAGTCTGCAGAACTGCCCTGAGGTGATTAGCATGATCCCCCTGACTCCGCGAATAAACAAAAATATCGTCAATGAAGATCACAAAGGATTCGAGAAACGATTTGAAAACCCGATTCATAAGATCCATAAAAGCTGCTGGGGCGTTGGTTAGCCCAAAAGACATTACCAGAAATTCAAAGTGCCCATAACGAGTCCTGAAGGAAGTCTTAGGAATATCCTGCTCCCTGGTTTTTAACCGATGATACCCGGACCGCAAATCAATCTTTGAGAAGAACTTATCACCTTGCAACTGGTCGAACAAGTAATCTATCCGAGGAAATAGGTATTTGTTTTTGATGGTAACCTTGTTGAGATGTCGATAATCAATACACATCCGAAGCGATCCGTCTTTCTTTCTGACAAAAAGAACCGGTGCGCCCCAAGGCGACACACTTTGTAAAATGAAACCTTTTTCTAATAGATCTTTCAATTGTTCTTTTAACTCTCTCAATTCTACTGGCGCCATTCGGTAAGGTGGAATAGATATTGGCTGCGTATCTGGCAATACATCAATCCCGAAATCGATCTCTCTATCTGGTGGAATCCCAGGAAGCTCGTCCGGAAATACTTCAAGAAATTTATTCACAACAGGCACAAATTCGGGAGCAGGCACCTCTGAAGTGGTGTCCGCAACCCGGACCAAATGGTAGATGAACCCCTTTCTGATCATCTTAGAGGCTTTAAGGTAGGAAATAAATCTACCTCTTGGCACAACATTATTCGCCTCCCATTCGATAACTGATTCATTAGGAAACTCAAGCCTCATAATCCTGGTTCGACAGTCGAGTTTATCAAAGCACGAATAGAGCCAATCCATCCCCATAATTACATCAAAATCTACCATTTCTAACTCAATAAAATCGGCCGTGGTATCCCGACCACACACCATGACAACACAATTTCTATAGACTCGCACGACCGTAATAGAATCACCAACCGGAGTCGACACAGAGAACGACTCGTGAAGCTGTTCGGGTTCTATCCCAAAACTTGAAGCAATAAATGGAGTAACATATGACAAAGAAGACCCATGATCAATAAGATCATAAACATCATGTTACTGAACAGTCAGAATACCTGTGACAACATCTGGGGATGCCTCCGCATTCTAGCGACCACTCAAAGCATAAAACCGGCTGGCTCCCCCTTGACCCCGCGCTCTACCCCTAGCTGCTCCGCCCCCTACTGGTGTTGGAGGGCGCGCTGAGGACGTAGCAGATGATGAATTGGAGGGCTGAGCAGCACCCCTACCTGTGCCCTGATTGGGCGCACGTCAATCTCGCTGAACATGGCCCCTCACTCTGCATCTATAGCATACTGGAGTATCCAAGTAACAAGGCTCAGTATGAAATCTTACACACTTAGGGCATGGGACCCTCCGCTGCTGCTGGAACCTCCCACCTGAACGACCCGACTGATGGAACCTCCTTCTATTTGAAACGGGTCCAAAATGACCTCCTTGCTGATAACTGCGCCCTAATGGCGGTGCACTGGATGAGGACTGAGCATATGACTGAGATGGCCCTGATGACCCTCTTCCAAGGGCTGATCTCACACCCCCAACTTAGCTCCCAGGGTTGCCCACTGACCGGGCCCTACTACTACTCTCTCTCCATCCTTATATTCAATTTCTAAGCCTCTGTAGCCTGGGCGAATCCCACTATTTTCCCATAATTCATATGCAAATGCAAGGCAGCTGTAACAACTTCATTAATAACCAAGGGACCAAGGCCCTGAAAAAACCGGCAAACTCTAGTCTCCATAGTCGGCATCATGTGGATGGAATATTTGGACAGGCGCACGAACTCCATGTGGTACTCCCACACAGTCATGTTGCCCTACTTAAGGACCTCGAACTCCAGAGCATGGGCTGCCATAGTCTCGACAGGCAAGAAATGATCCATGAAGGCATCAACAAACTTATCCCACTTTGCCGGAGGGCTCCCCTCCCTACGGGAACTCTCCCACATTTCAAACCACAAATATGCCGCTCCCTTCAGACGATAGGAATCCAACTCAACCCCCTATGTCTCAGTATCCCTCATAACTCGGAGGGTCTTGTACATCTCATCAATAAACTCCTGAGGGTCGGCCTCTGGGTCGGTGCCTGTGAACTCTGGAGGGGCTAAATGCAGAAACTGGTTGACCCTGGAACCTGAAGAATCCCCTTGCTCGCTAGAGGATGCATGGGTAACATGTGATCTTTGGGCCTGGGAGGCCACTAACTGGGTCAACATCTGAATAACTCCCCTGAGATCCCCATCAGAAATACCGGGACCGGAAGCTAGGACTGAAGAAGGATCAGGAACATCAGCGGGAGGGATTGTAGCACCCTCCACCGGAGCAGAAATAGGAATATCCTGGCCTGGGATGGAAGAGTCAGGCAGATTCAGAGCCGGGGAATCATTCTCACCCGCACCATCAGATAAAGAATTCACGGCCACTCCTGGGGTGGCATTGGCCTCTAGGCCGAGTCGAGCTCCCTTCTTGGGTGCCATTTACTGAAAATTGGAACAATGCACGAGTAACCTCACCTTCCACCACATCGCACGATATAGAATAGCAATAAAAAGGTACTTTCATAAATGTCCATGCATCCTCCTAATTATAGATGTGGTCGAAAACACACCGATAAGAAGGGTCTACTAGACACGACTCCGAGACATCTTAGGACACTTTTAAAACCTTAGGCTCTGATACGAAGTTTGTCACGCCCCAAAATCGAGGGACGAGACCGGCGCCTAACCAGGTGAACCTGGTAAAGCAGACCTGTATTTGCCTTTCCTACCCAACGCGTTCCCCCATATATACAATGTACCATATTCCATATGAAATAGAAACTTAGTATTTAAGCGTGGATTTATAAACTCAAGATCATTTCTCTTTTAGCATTTCAACAGTTGATTCCCAAAAACATACACAATACATATATAAGTTTCCAATACGGACCACGATTCCGAATATGTACAGTTACTACCCAACATACATATATACACCCACATCTTGTCTACGGAGCCTCTACGAATACTAGGATTTTATACAATACTTGCCGGCAACAAGGCCCCGACTATACCTTACAATACATAACAGACTCAAAAGAGATGGCATGAATTACACCCGGACCCGGGAGGAAGTGGGGCTCACCAGTACTACTGAAAGATGAAGAGGAGGCACCACTAACGGCGAACTGAGCTACCTGCTATAGAACCACCTAAATCCACATAAAAGATGTAGCGCCCCCGGCAAAAGGGACGTTAGTATTGTGGAATAGTACTAGTATATATGATCAAACTTTACTCAAAGTAAAATCAAGAGATGCATATATAGAAATCAGTTAAAGGAACCAACACATAGTGCACAGTGATACATAAACAAATACAATTGAGAGCCTCACAGATTCTTATTTCAACACAATCACATTTCAGCTTTATTACATTCTGCTGCGGCGTGCAACCCGATCCCACCGTACAGTTTACACTCCACCCTTGTTACCTATCCACCCTTATTACTTCGTGTTGCAGCGTGCAACCCGATCCCACCGTACAATTTACACTCCACCCTTGTTACCTCTCCACCCTTATTACTTCATGTTGCGGCGTGCAACCCGATCCCACCGGACCATCACATTTCATGGCAAACAATAACATCCCACAATTCAATCACATGGTTTCATATTATCAAGAGTACAATTTCATAACACCCAACCAATCATGTGTTCACAATAGTCTTTACCATACATTAATTCAACCACAAAGATGCTCATCAACAAGAATATAAATTCATTACAACCAACAATCCATATGAAGTTAATTCACGATAAACCTTGCCAACAATGAGTCATATACGATATTTCCATGGTCATTTAGTTCAATTAGGTCAATTCACAACTCCCTTTCATCACTTGTTACACAACCCTTACCACTTAGATACATTTACACATTTGAGTTCGTTACCATTCTTTCATACGAACATACTCAAGCATTTAACGAACCTTGCACATGATAGAGTAATCACATAGAAGTCACCTTTCACAATTTCAATTATCACGATAGTCGACTAAGAAAATCAGAGAATGAAATCTCACACCTCAACACAACCGGACAATCAATTCACATATACTCAACAAGAAACTCATACCGAATGTTCGGACACCAACAAGGTGACTCTACGAAGATTAAAGTTACCCATACATACCTCGAGTCGTCCCCTTTTTAATTTCTCTCAAAATTCACTGGACCATCTAGCACCGTCAATCTATTCCACAATGTGACATATTTCACTTAGAATTAGGAATCTTGTACCCAATTGAGCATTTTATCAAACACTATGTGACCCCTTAGACTACTAACCCCCTTTTGAGAATAATTACCCAAACTTGTTTTTCCCTTTACTAGATTACAGGGTTTAACTCACATGCATGCACGATTTCACTTTTTATTTTCAAGAACCAACCTATGTGTGTTTAATACCGAAAATCTGAGAAATTGGGGAAATAGGGTGAAGACTTACCTCTTTGAGTGAAGAAGATGACAATAACTCAATAATTTCCGGGCTTGAGTAATTTTGGAAAATCAAATTAGATGATGTTGAAACCTTCTCTCCCAAGAACTCTCTTTTCCTCTCTCTATTTTTGGTCAGAAAATCATTAAAAATGAAGGGAAGGGGTGTTTTATAAAACAGGGGGTCGGGTCTTAAATTTAGAAAATAGGAGCCCCGACATAGAAATGCAGTTAGGAATGCGATCGCATTCCTGCTATATGGTCCGCATTCATGTCGCATAGTTGTCCTTCAAATGGGCCAAAATGGGAACCACACTGCCCAGGTATGCGACCACTATGCGGTCCGCATATCTGTTATGCGATCGCATAACCTTCCTCGCAAAACCATGGGGCAAGAATACGAAAACTATGCGGTCCGCATACCCAAAATATGATCTCATTTCGGGTCACATAGTTTTCCTCAATTTGGACAGGCTACTGTCCAGTTATGCGACCACTATGCGGTCTGCATACCTGTTATGCGATTGCATAGTGCGTCGCATAACGCGCAATTCCTAGAAAATTTAATCTTTCAAGTTCTGGGATACCTTTTATTCAAAATAGGACCGTTTTTAAGAATTCCTACGGTTGTAGCAACACAGGGACCTATTCGGGCATTACTTTAGACATAGAAAATTTACGGGTCTTTATACTCAGCCTTCCCTTAGTCCAAAACTTGCTCCTTTAACCATCCCAGACCCACTCGGGCCCCCCGAAACCTTAACCAAATATACCAAAATGTCCCAATACACATTATGAACTTAGTCAAGCCTCAAATCACATCAAACAATGCTAAAACTATGAATCGCGTTCCAATTCAAGCTTAATGAACTTTAGAACTTCAAACTTCTATATTTGATGCCGAAACCTGTCAATCACGTCCGATTGACCTCAAATTTTGCACATAAGTCACATTCAACATTACGGACCTAACCCAACTTCTAGAGTCAGATTCTGACCCCGATATCAAAAAGTCCACTCCCTGTCAAACTTCTCAAAACCTTCAAATTTCTAAGTTTCACCAAAAGACCCCGAAATGACCTACAGAACTCCAAATCCAGTTTCGAACGCGCTCCTAATACCAGAATCACCATATGGAGCTATTCCCAGACTCGGAATCCCAAACAAACATCGATAACATTGAAATTCACTTCAACCCAAATTCATGAAATTCTTGTAAAATGCCAGCATTCCATAATAGATGCCGAAATGCTCCCAGGCAATCCAAATCCCTATCCGGGCGTACGCCCAAGTCCAAAATTATCATACAAACCTGTTGGAGCCTTTAAATCCCGATTCCGAAGTCGTTTACTCAAAAATCCAACCATAGTCAATTCTTTCAACTTAAAGCTTCCGAAATGAGAATTTTCTTTCCAAATCAACTATGAACTTCCGAAATTCCAATTCCGACCACGCGTACAAGTAATAATACCCCAAGTGAATCTATTCATGGCCTCAAATTTTCGAACGACGTGCTAGAGCTCAAAACAATCGGTCGGATCGTTACATCTGCTCTGTGGCATATGAGAATTATAGAAGTATTCCTCATGGGATGATTGTGTAAGAGATATGTGTTAGAAATTTGGGCGGTGGAGTTGGGATCAAATATGGTGATTCGTGTGTTTTATGGATTTGGAGACTGGGAGTTTTCAAGAGCGGATTGTTTCGTGGTTGTGGACTGTGAAGTTGCGACCAATTCTAGCCAGATGATAGTATGTGTTATGATTCCATCATTATGGACTTTCGGAGGGTTATTTATCTATTTTTGGGTGACCAAAGTTGATTTGGGGTCTGTTGGTAGGCCCAATGAGGATGTGTATTCTACCCTAGGTGTTATTGGTTGATTCCGCACATCTGTTGTTGAGGGATATGCCATTCGTTTAGAGCTGAGCTTATTCGTGTTCTGAAAAGGTCTATGAGTTACCATTATATTCTACTATGGGTTGTGATCTATTCGTTATAGGCACACACGGTGCAGTTTTATTTGGGGCTTATGGTGGAATTTGAGAGAGATGGGTATTAGGGTGTTTAATAATTGATTGCACATTGGTTATGTTCTTTCTGGATTGTGGTATTGTGTTATTTTCTTCTCCATGATTATGGTCATGCACCTTATGTACTTGATGTCGAATTGCACGTGGTTATTGATTTTGAGCATGGTGGCTGAGGTATTTCAAAAGAACCAGTGTTCAGACACGGTCATGCATTGCAACGGAATTATGTTGAGGTACGATCCTTTGTTTTAGATTCATTTGTCTTGGATCTACTATGTAGGATGGGTTCGTAGCATATAAGTTGTGGTGGTTGTGCTTATTGAATTGCGGGACGGTTCTCCCATTTTAGTCATTTTCATTTTGCTTAAGTATATTTGAATTGTTACGTATTGATACGCGAATTGCATGGTTTGTGGCTATGGGTAGTATTGAGTGGCATGTCAGCTGAGTAGATTGCATTTGATAAGATGAGGTCGTCAGACCTAGAATGGGTGCTATTAGATTTGATTGCGGTATACTTGGAAGGATAATATCGGAAGTCAGCTTAGAAATTGGCTATAGTTCTAGTCAAAGGAGGGAGAGTTCCCTGACTTGTTGATGTTATGAATGGTTGTGAGTTTTTGCGTGTTTCTTTCATTGTCGGTAGTGTACAAAAGTTTTAAAATGAGGTTTTGTTTGATATGAGGTTTATTATCGCTATTGGGTTATTTTGAACAACTACTGTGATTGAAAATTTTGCTACGAGTATGCGAGTCATGTGGTATGTCATGTGATCACCTATTGGGTTCTGGTTATGGCTTGATAAAACTTGTTCAGACTTATACAGTGTGTAGATGCGAGGTTCGGGTCTTGTAGGAAGTTCTGAATGTTGGAAATTGGATTATGTGATTTATGGGCTAAGGTTGAAGTAATGGTATTCATTTATGTTGTGTTTTTGGGCCTATATGGAATAGGGTAACGTGGGATCACCCCCAGGTATATGCATGGTAAGGTTACACGGTGATTTGATGGCTTAAGAACAACTTTTGGCACATTCGAGGACGAACGCATGTTTAAGTCGGGGAGGATGTAACGACCTGACCGATCATTTTGAGCATTTGTACTTCTCTCGGTAGTGTGAGGCATGAGAAATTCCTCATGATGTATTATGGCTTGTACGAATCGTCGGTTTAGGTTTTCAGGTTATTCGGAATTGATTTGGAAGAATGATTCTCAACTAGGAAACTTTAAGTTGGAAGAGTTGACCAAGTTTGACTTTTGTGAATTTGACATCGGAACGGAGTTTTGATGGTTCCATTAGGTCCGGATGGTGATTTTAGACTAGGACGTATGCCCGAATTTTCATTAGAACGTCTCTAGAAGGTTTCAGCACAAATTGGCGAAAGTTGAAAATTTGAAGGTTTGGAAAAGTCAGAAGTTTGACCGAGAGTGGACTTTAATGATATGGGATTTGGATTGTTTTTCCAGGAATTGGAATAGCTTATTTATGTCATTTGGGACTTGTGTACAAAATTTAGGTTCATTCCGGGTTGATTTGGTATGTTTCGGCGCGAGTTTTAGAAGTTAAAAGCTCAAAGTTCATTAATTTTTGATTTGAGGCGCGATTCATTATTTTTATGTTGTTTGATGTGATTAGAAGATTCTAATAATTTCATATCATGCTTTAAGACTTGTTGGTATGATTGGATGGGGTCTCGAAGGGCCCGGGTGTGTTTTGGATCATTGGTTGAGAAACTAGTTAAGGATTTGGAGTTTGACCATGGTCAATATTGGGTCAAGGACCTCTTTTCAGTGTTTTGAGTGCGTGAGCAGGTTCGTAGTGTGTTTTATGATTGAAACGCATATATGGTTTTTGTCCGGGAGGTTCTGAATGAGTTTTGGGTGCTAAAACAAAAATTATGTTGTTGTCGATTTTCTGATATAAAATAATTACGAAAATGTCATTTTTTATCCCTTAAATTTCCAAACTTTATTTAAAACTTCAAAACATCATATCTCCCTCATTTTAAGGCCAAATTCGGTGATTCACTATCTTGACTGAAATTTCACAAAGAATCTATTGGAGGTATCAAAAGTGAGTTTCAGGATTATTTAGAATATGAAACGAGGCAGAACATCTGGGAATAAAATATTTAATACCAAGGGTTTGTTCATTTGGTCATATTTTGAGTTGGGGAGCTCGGATTTGGAAATTTTTTGAGGCGTTTTCACCATATGAATTGGGATAAGTGTTCTCTACTCATTTTTTGATTATATATCATGAATCTATCTTCGTTTCCGACATTTGATTGAGGGTTCCAAAAGAGAAATTGGGGGTTTTAGCCTAAAGTTTCATAGAGTTAGTTTTTGAGTTTTGAACATTAACTGAGAGTCGGATTTGAGTGAAACTAGTATGGTTGGATCTCGTAATTGAATGTGTTGTCGGATTTTGTGAGTATTGTCGGGTTCCGAGGCACGGGCCCGAGTTGACTCTTTGGTCGATTTTGGGGTTTTGATTTAAGATTCGTCCTTTATCATTTAGAATTGTTTCCTTAGGCATTAATTGATGTATTTGAGTTGCTTTTGGCTTGTTTCGAGCCGTTAAAAGGTCGGTACGTGCATGATGGCATTTTGGAGCATCGTTTGGCTTGCTCGGTATTGAATTTGGCTTGTTTAAGGTAAGTAACACTTCTAAACTTGGTGCTGAGGGTATGCAAACCTGAATTATGTGTTATGTGATTAGTGTTGAGGTGACGCGTATGCTAAGTGACGGGCGTGTGGGTGTGCACCGTGTAGATTGTGATTTAGTCGATTTCATGAAACTCTGTTGTTATCCTATCTGAACATTTCTACTGTACTCTATGTGATAGAGTACCTGCACTTTAATTGATGCTAGAAATCATATTAAGGCTATATGCTGGTACAAGTGCGACCCATAGTGGTCGTTCTTTGCTGTTGAGTTATTTGCTTAATTTCAGTTATGTACTCGGTCGCATTTATCATTACATATCATATCTCAATCTCTGATATTATTCATTTTCACATTTCATACCATTGATTTGGGCTGCTCAACATGAGTGTTGTGAGATGAGAGATTGGAAAGATTGATGATTGAGAGAGGCCGAGGGCCTGATTGTGAGGACATTGCGTGACTTGTCCGTGCAACACGTATGTGGATCGGGTTGCACACCACAACGCGCCTTATGTCTATATATATGTAGATCGGGTTGCACGCCTCAACGAGCCTTATGGCTATATATATGTGGATCGGTTTGCACGCTGCAACGGGCCTTATAGTTATATGTGGATCAGGATGCACGACGCAACATGTATTGTATAGTGCTGAGTGATTGAGTGTGCTGAGTATTGAGCATGGCGAGAGATGATGCAAGAAAGGGAGATTGATTACTCTGAGAGTGTGAGTACATGAGTTCATCACTGAGATACATTTCATTTGACATACGTACTTGAGATACATGCATAGACATGCATTTCCTCTGCTACCCGGTTTTGGTGACATTCATGATTCTACCTGTATCTTGACATGTAGGCATAAAGATGTACTTTCCTCATGATATGTGAAAATGAAACATCTCATTTATTATTGAATGGTTTTTGGACAAATCATAGTTTTCAAACTTACTCATATGCTTTGGGTTTTCGGTGAAAGATCTGGGATTTACTATTATACTTGAAAAGCATGTTTATTTTTTCGTAATTGTGAGCGGGTTGAGCATCCTACCTCTGAGTTATTTTCATGTACCCTTTTATTATGTTGTTATGGATTGTTTCTGGTTATTGGAGTTGGACTCCGAACCTTGTCCCAACTCGTCACTACTTTCAACCTAAGGTTAAGTTTGTTACTTATTGAGTACATGGGGTCGGTTGTATTCATACTGCAGTTTTGCACCTTGCGTGCAGATGTTGGATATGATGTTGCTGTGTTTGACGGGAGCTGTATATGAAGATGTACGTGCACTCTGATTATAACTGCCTCTTGTTCATGGTAGCTCTAGACTTATAATGTTCATGTATATTTCAAACAGATGATGTACTTTATTTCATACCATCTTTGTAAATTCTAAATCTTAGACACTCGTGATTTGTTCTACTAGTCTTTGGGAAATGTATAAGATTCAAATATTTTCTTTCACTTAATTGTCTTATTAAATTTCGTTGGAATTGGATAGTTTTTAATTGGCTTACCTAGAGGGTTGGTTTAGGTGCCATCACGACTAGTTGGATTTTTGGGTCGTGACAGTCAAATATTAAATTTAAATAACAAGATAATTTTTTGTCTTTTTAAGATCTTTCATCTCGAATTCATTATTTAAATAATCATTTCCTTTTGGAGCTCTGATGGAGTTCCAATAAAATTTATGTCATCAACATAAACAGCAAGCATAATAAACTCAGATATCGTTTTCTTATGAAATGCATAGGAAAATAATATTATTTATATAACCTTCCTTTAGCAAATATGTAACGACTCGGTCAGTCATTTTGTGTATTTGAGCCCCGTTTCCCCTTTGTGATGCTTCACACATGTGTATGTGTAGTTTTATGACTTTTGGGTTTGGTTAGTTTCATTCCGGAAAGGTTTTGGGTTGATTTGGACCCTTTGGTTCTTCGTTTAAAAGCCTAAGTTGAAAATATTGATCAAAGTTTGACTTTTGTGAAAACGACCCCGGAATGGTATTGTTATGGCTCTGATAGGTTCGTATCGTGATTTTGGACTTGGACGTATTCTTGGAATTGGATTCGGAGGTCCCTAGATTGATGTGACTTGTTTTGACGAAAGTTGGCGATTTGAGGTTTAGAAGTTTCCCTATGTTTGACCGTAGGTTGACTTTATGGCTGTAGGGTTCGGAATTTGGTTTTTGGATTGGAATAGGTCCGTTTTGCTATTTGGAACTTGCCTGCAAAATTTGATTTCATTCAGAGTTGGTTTGATAGGATTCAGGTGCTTGGTTGTAATTTTAGAGGTTATTTCCTTTTCTTTTGAAATTCATGCATTTTGATGTCCGATTCGTGGTTTTATATGTTATTTTAGTGTTTTGATCATGTGAGCAATGAAATGCCCGGGTTCCGGTGTGCTGGTGCTGCAGTTATCCCGATTGTAGGCACCAGCCTCGCAATTTCAAAGTGATCAGTAGGGGAGTAGGTATCGCAATGCAATGCCCCACTTGCAAATACGAAGAGTAGGCTAGTTTGGACAGGATCACATTTGTAATAGTTTAGTTGCATTTGCGATGGGAGCATGTTTCGCAAATGTGAAACCAGTGTCACATTTGCGACTTTCCCATTGGTTGTCAGGAGACGCAATTGCGAGACTTTCTTCGCAATTGTGGGGGTTTGCAGTTGCGAACCCAGTATCGCAATTGCGACATCTGCAACATAACAATGGGCTGGAAAGACGAAAGTTTATCTCATTTTGTTTCAATTTAGAACCCTAGACTCGGTAGGAGGAGATTTGGAGAAGGGATTTTCACCTACAAATCATTGGGCAAGTAGTTTCAATCAATTTCCAACTATATTTCATGATTATATATGAGATTTAACATCAAAATTATGAGAATCAAAGAGAAATTTTGGGAATTTTTGTCTAGGTTTTGAAAAATTAAAATTTGGGATTTGTGAGTCGAATTGGACTCGGATTTTAAAACAAAATACATATATGGACTCGTGCACCTATGGGTATTCACGATCTACCATTGGACTTGGGTTTCGATCGGGCAATCCCAAGGTTGATTTTTTTTTACTTTTGGGGATTTGTGTAAAGATCATAGCTTTATTAATCGTAATAGGTTTCTCTTGCATTGTTCGATGATATTAACTCATTTTTGGTAGATTTGAGCCATGCGGAGGCAAATTTAAAGGAAAAAGCTATTTTTGAGTGTTGATTTTGCCTGCTTGAGATATGTATCTTGTCTAACTTTGTATCGGGGAACTACTCCTTAGGATTTGGATTGATTGTGCTATTTGAGTTATGTGGTATATGTGTACATGAGGTGAGGAGTGTGTACACATGCTTATGTGTGGTATTTGACCGCTTTAGACTCTTAGGTTACTTTTAAGCACTTAATTGAAGTTCTAATTATTTGTCATACCTTTCATTGTCAAGCTTACTCCTACATGCCTCATTTGATGTTGTTATTACATATTCTAAATTACATTGTTAAAGTTACCCTTATATGCATTTATTTGTAGTTGTTGTTACATGCCATAGCTTCCATTTTTGGGTTATTCCCATGCTTGTAGACTTAGTTGCCATTTCATGCTATCTCTTTCATTATTAAGCTTATGTTATGCACTTGAATTGGAAGTTGTCATCCCAAATACCTTAATTGTGGATTATTGAAGTTGTGGTTGTGAATGCTATTATCACATTGAGGTTAAAGTTGTTGACTAATCATATATATTTTTCCTTGTTGAGTTGTATCTCATTTATTTTGTTATTATTGGGATTTTTATACACATTGTGGTTGAGCCGTAGGTTATGTGTTGTGGTAACATTGTTATTGATGATTTTGTAATGTGGTAGCATGTGGTGTGAGTTGATTATTATGCTGTGACATTGATACACATGTGGTAGTATAAGAGAGGGTATTGAAATGCATGCAGTGAGATAATGTGGTATTTATACGCGTGTTTCTAGTAAGGGGATTACTTGAAGCCACGCGGTGAGATAAGGAGGCTAAAATACGTGTAGCTATTTCGAAAAAATATTTTCAAAAATAAATGCAAGGCTCACGTGATGATATAACGAAGATTGTGATTGTGACATGTGAAATGAAATTATGAGGTGTGGTACCTCGGTCGTGATTTTTGTTGTACATTCTTTGTTAAAAAGGCTTGTTGATTTATATGGTTACTATCTTCCCTTCATTGCTTTACTTGTATTCTCACAGTACTTGTTCACTTGTTGTTCCTATCATGTGTTTACTCTTTGTTGCCCTTTTATTGTCTTAGTTTTCGTTGTTAGACTTATATCATTGTACTGCTCTATTGTCATTTATTTCTTTGCCTTCCTTCATTAGATTATGATATAGTATGTTCAAGTTTCTTCTATCTAGTAGGTGTCTTGACCTGGCCTCGTCACTACTCTACCGAGGTTATGCTTGATACTTACTAGGTACTGTTATGGTGTACTCATCCTACGTTTCTGCACATTTTGTGTGCAGATCTAGGTACTTTCGCTCGTGTCGGACGCTATTGATTGAACTAGCTATTCTGGAGACTTCAAGGTATACCTACTTGATGCCCGCAGGCCTCGGAGTCACCTTCTAATACTATCTATATTTTGCTATTTATTTTTACGTCAAACAATATTGTATTTTGAGACTTTTAGTGTACTTCTTAGAGCTTATGACTCAGTTTTACCAGGTTTTTGGAATACTGCGATGTTATTCTGTATTAATGCTATCATGAGACCTATCACCTTTATTTAATTTTCTTAATCATTATTTCTGTCGAATTCTCTTGTATGTTAAGCTTACCTAGTCTTAGAGACTAGGTGCCATCACGACTACCTCAGGTGAGATTTTGGGATCGTGACAAGTTGGTATCAGAACTATAGGTTTATAAGTGTTACGAGTCATAAGAAAGTTTAGTAGAGTCTTGAGGATTGGTACGAAGACGTATGTACTTATATTCGAGAGGCTACATAACTATTAGGAAATTTCCACTTCATTTATTCCTTATCGTGCTTTTTTATTGATTTCAAAATCTGAGCCTTTGTCCTTCTATTCTCTCACAGATGGTGAGGCCACGCACTGATGGATGAGATGATCAGATACCCACAACCCCTGCTAGAGCCACGGGAGGCCAGGGCTAGGGCGAGGGTAGAGGACAATGAAGGGCACGTGCCGTAGCCAGAGCACCATGCCCGAACAGCGAGGCACCTGTTGTTACCCCTGGACTTCAGGAGACCCTAGCACATCTTTTGAGCATTTTCGTCACTTTAGCTTAGGCGTGATTGATTCCCCTTGCACCAGCTACATCTGAGGCTGGGGGAGGAGCTCAAAATCCCACGGTCCACACCCTAGAGCAGCGGGTCCACATTGATCAGGTTCCGGGTATCATGCAAGCACATCCCGTTATTCTGGTTCAGCCTAAGGTCAGGCTAGAGGTATTGGAGGAGGATCAGAGGAGACTTGAGAGGTTCAAGAAGTATGATCCTCCTACTTTCAGTGGCGCAACTACTGAGGATGCGTATGGTTTTCTAGAGAAGTGCCATCGTATTCTCTACACCATGGGTATTGTTGAGGTGAGCGGAGTTGCTTTTACTACATTTAAGCTATTAGGAGCAGCGTATTGGTGGTGGCAGGCTTACGAGGAAGGTACGCCAACTGATGCAGCCCCACTCACTTAGGCTCAGTTTTTAGAGATATTTTTGAGATAGTTTGTTCCCAGACCCTTCGGGATGCATGGCGCACAGAGTTTGAGAAACAGTGTCAGGGGACTATATCAGTATTAAAGTATGCCATCAGATTCATTGAGTTGTTCTGACATGCAACTGCCTTGGTTTCTACAGTTAGATAGCGAGTCCGCAAATTCATTGAGAGGCTCAGTTATGGTCTTATATTCAGCATGGATTGAGAGTTGGAGACGGATACTCCATTTCAGTAGGTTGTAGAGATCTCTAGGAGGATTGAGCGTATGCGGGGCCAAGAGAAGGAGGAAAGGTAGGCCAAGAGGCCTCGAGATTCTGGAGGATATAGTGGTGCCCGTGGTCCGGTTGCAGCCCAGCTACTAGCAGTGCTCTGGCTATTTCGGGGTCTGAGGTTTCACATTATGCCAACCACTTTACAGTGCACCTCCTGCACGGGGTGCCTTCAATGTTCAGTCTAGTCGACCAGGCCAGAGTCAGTTTCAACAGCCACACCTACCAAGAGCTTGTTTCGTGTGTGGTGATACCAGACATATGGTGAGGGACAGTCCTAGATTTAGGAGGGGTGTACCTTCACATACTACACAGGCTCCACGGATTCCACAAGGTTTACAAGCCATGGTTGCTGCTCCACCTGCATCGCCAGTTAAGGGTGGAGGTCAGACGGGTAGAGGTCGCCCTAAAGAAGGAGGCTAGGCTCTTTTTTATGCTTTTCCTGGTAGGACGGAGGCGGTTACGTCGGATGTTGTCATCACAAGTATTATTACGGTCTATCTTATGGATGCATCAGTCTTGTTTGATCCGGATGCCACTTATTCATATGTGTCATCTTACTTTGCTCTGTATTTAGATATTTCTCATGATTCTTTGGGTGCTCCTTTATATGTGTTCATGCCCATGAGAGGTTCTATTGTTGCAGGCCATGTTTATCGGTCATGTTTAGTCATTATTGGTGGTTTTAAGTTCAGAGTTGATTCGTTTCTACTCAGTATGGTAGACTTTGACGTGATCTTAGGCATGGATTGGTTGTCTCCCTATCACGCTATTCTGGATTGTCACACCAAGACTGTGACACTGGCTATGCCATGGTTTCCGCGGTTGGTGGAGGGGTAAATTAGATTATATTCGAACAGGGTCATGTCCTTTCTAAAGGCACAACGAATGGTTGCGCAAGGGTGTGAAGCATATCTAGCTTTCATGAGGGATGTCAGTGCTGATACTCCTATCATTGAGTCAGTTTTGGTAGTAAGAGATTTCCCAAATGTGTTGCCACCAGACCTATTGGGCATGCTGCCCGATAGAGATATCAATTTTGGTATTGATCTGGTGCTATGCACTTAGCCCATTTCTATTCCACCATATCGTATGCCACTAGTGGAGTTAAAGGAACTAAAGGAACAATATCAGGAGTTGCTTGATAAGGGTTTCATTCGGTAGAGTGTTTCACCTTGGGGTGCTCCGATCCTATTTATGAAGAAGAATGATGGTATTATGCGGATGTGTATTGATTATAGGCAGCTGAACAAAGTTACAGTCAAGAACAGGTACCCACTACCATGCATTGATGACTTACTTGACCATCTTCAGTGTGCTAGAGTGTTCTCAAAAATTGATTTGAGGTCAGGGTATCATCAATTGAAGATTCAGGATTCAGATATACCAAAGACTACTTTCAGGACTCGGTATGGTCACTACGAGTTTTTAGTGGTGTCATTTGGCCTGACCAATTCCCCAACAGTATTTATGCATTTAATGAACAGTGTGCTCTAGCAATATTTTGATTCTTTCATTATCGTGTTCATTGATGACATTTTGGTGTATTCTCGTAGCTGGGAGGATCATGAGCAACGTTTGAGGATCGTGCTCCAGACCTTGAGGGAGAAGAAGTTATATGCAAAATTCTCCAAGTGTGAGTTTTGGTTTGAATTAGTGGCATTTTTAGGTCATGTGGTGTCTAGTGAAGGGGTCAAGGTAGATCCGAAGAAGATTGAGGCAATTCAGAGTTGGACTAGACCGTATTTACCTACTGAGATTCAGGGTTTCCTTAGTTTGGCCAAATATTAGCGCCGCTTCATAGAGGGTTTCTCGTCCATCGCTGCACTTTTGACTAGATTGACCTAGAAGGGTGCTCCTTTCAGATGGTCTGAGGAGTGTGAGGAGAGATTTCAGAAGCTCAATACTGCATTGACTATAGCCCCAGTGTTGGTGTTGCCTAAAGGTTTGGTGTCTTACACTGTGTATTGTGCTGTGTCACGTATTGGGCTTGGCGCGGTGTTGATGCACAATGGTAGGGTGATGTAACGACCCGACCGGTTGTTTCGTGTGATTAGCCCCGTTTTCCCCATTTATGCATTATCATATATTGCTTAGCCTATTTATGTTGTGTTGGGTCGGATGGTTTGAGTTCGGAGTGGTCATGGTGAGAATCAGAGGCACTTAGCCTCTTGAAGTAGCCTTATAGTTGAAAAGTCAAACTGAGAGTTGACTTATTGGTAAACGACATCAGAATGCGAATTTTATGGTTCAGATAACTTCCTTAGGTGATTTGGGACTTAGGAGTGTGTTTAGAATGAAGTTTTGATGTCCCATGTAGAATTAGGCTTGAATTGGCGAAAGTTAGTTTTTGGCAATTTCCGGTCGGCAGTGGAAAATAGGCTATCGGGGCCGGAATAGAATTTCGACAGTTGGAGCAGGTTCGTAATGTCATTTAGGGTACGTGTGCAAGTTTTCAGGTCAATCGGATGTGATTTGGTTGGTTTCGGCATCGTTGGCGAAAAATTGAATGTTTCAAAGTTCATAGGCTTGAATTTGATGTAATTTTGGTGTTTTCGTAATGTTTTTGGTGTTTCGAAGGATCGACTAAGTTTGAATTATGCTATGGGATGTGTTGGTATGTTTGGTTGGGGTCCCGAGGGGCTCGGGATTGATTTCGGATGGTTGGCGGAGGTTTGTACTTGAGAAATTTGCAGCAAATAGCTGCTAGTGTTGAGCTGCTGGTGTGGCCACACCTGCGGATGGGCAGCCGCATGTGCGAAGGTCCAGACGCAGGTGCGAAAAGAGGCTAGGCAGGAGGAGTCTGCAGGTGCGAAGAGTTGGCCACACCTGCGAAGCCGCAGGTGCAGAAAAGGGGCCGTAGGTGCGAGAATTGGACTGTTAGTGGGTTTTCGCAGGTGCGCACCTGGGACCGCAGGTGTGAGGAAAGGTCCGCAGGTGCGGATTAACTGGGCAGAACAATATAAAAGAATGCCTCCGCGAAATTTTGGTTATTCTTCCATTGTTGCATGGGGGTGGAGCTTATTTGAGAGCAAATTGAAGAAGGTGTTCGATGGTCGTAAGTGGAGGTAAGTTCCCGGGCTATATAACTCGTTTCTATGCTATTTTGTTTTGGATTAGGCTTGTAATTTGAAGAATTAAAGTGGAAAAGGTTGGGAAAAATGGGGAGGATGATTGGAAATTCTTTTGGTGATTTGAGTGGGAAATTATGGTCCGATTGTGGAGTTTTTGGTATGTATAGAATCGTGGGAGGATGAGGATTCTAGTGATGTAAATTTTATTGAATTCCGAGACGTGGGCCCGGGGCTCGGATTTGGCAGAATTTCGAGAATTGTGTTGAAATTTAGATCTTTCGATTGAGTTTTGTTCCGTTAGCGTATATTGATGATGTTAATATGATTTTGGTCAGATTTGGAGCATTTGGAGCCAATTCGAGGGGCAAGCGCATCGCGGAGTAGCTTTTGGGCTGTTTTCAGGTAAGTAACGATTGTAACTCTAAACCTGAGGGTATGACACCCTGTTATTTGATATTCTGTTGATAAATGAGGTGACGCACACGGTAGGTGACGAGCGTGGGGGCATGTACCGATAGGGATTGTGACTTGGTCCGTCCCGTAGCGACTATTAAGCCGCGTATTCGGTTTGAAACCTTATGGTATCCTGTGTTTCATAAGTTTATACTTGTTTATGGGTTATGAGCCATGTTTGGGGCCTTGTGCCGACCTTTTTAGACCCTCAGTGGCATTTTTCCATGTTTGGGTACTTTTACACTACTCTACCCCTATCCTGTTAGAACAACTATGAACTCAGTCATGTTTCCTAATTGTTGTTATTTTCATTGTTATCACACTGCTTTGAAAACTCTGAAAAGTATTTGGGGCTGAGCCCCGTGAGTTGAGGTAAATGGCCCAAGTGGCTTGTGACGGTGACTGAGTCAGGCCGAGAGCCGAGTATGTGAGGATAGCTATGGATCAGGATGCATGCCGCAGCAGTATATATGTGTTAGGCCGAGCGCCGAGTATGTGAGGATAGTTATGGGACGGGCTGCACGCCGCAACAATATATATGTTATATATTACATATGGATCGGGATGCACGCCGCAACAATATAGATTATATACATATTGGATCGGGCTGCATGCCGCAACAGATATAGCGCTTGGGCTGAAGGATCCCCTCCAGGAGTCTGTACACCCCTAGTGAGCGCAGTCGACTATTATATGGATCGGGCTGCACGTCGCAACAGTATATATATATATATATATATATATATGTATGTATGTATGTATGTATGTATAAATATAGTGGAGCGGGCTGCCCACTGCAGCAGTTGTGTGTGTTCATGGTTCTTACTGGGTACGAGTGTTAAGTGAGAGCATGCGATACTGATAGTGGAGTCACCAGTGACTAAGAGGCTTGCCCCAGAGGCTTTATTGTGAGTGACACTGCCCGAGGGGCTTATATTCTATGAAAATGTTATTTTTCACTCTTCTTTAGTAGAGTCTTGCGGATCGGTACAGAGACGTCTGTACTTATCTTCGAGAGGCTACAAAACCCTTAGGAACAATCTAATTTTTCTTGAATTCTGTCGTGCCATTTGATTAATTCTTGAAATCTAAACTTCTGTTGTTTCATTCTATCACAGATGGTGAGGGCTCGCACCACCGATCAGCGCGATCAGCCACCGGCTATACCAGAGAGGGGTCGAGGCCGTGGTAGAGGTAGGGGGCCAGCCCGTGTGACAGTCAGGGCAGTATCAGTTGATCCCCCTACTACACAGGATCAGGTTTCAGCCGTAGATCCTCCAGCGGGACAGGCTTAGGCACCGGCAGTGCCTATTGTTATTCTGGGTCTTCAGGAGACCTTGTCTTAGATATTGATGGTGTGTACCACCCTTGCTCAGGCAGTTTTCACTACTTCTCAGGCAGTTTCCACTACTTCTCAGGCAGTTTCCACAACAACAATGAAAGCATATACAGCCCATCAAAGCAACAATCACTTAGTCCTCCAATTCACTCCAACCTCACAATCACTCACTCCTCACAGCCACTCATTCCTCATCGTCACTCAGCACTCGGCACTCGACACTCGGAACTCGGCACTCGGCACTCACACTCAGTAGGTACCTGCGCTCACTGGGGGTTTGTACAGACTCCGGAGGCTATCCTTCAGCCCAAGCATTGTATCAAGACAATCATGGCATATATCAATGAAACATGCTGCAGCGTGCAACCTGATTCCATAAATATCCTCATAATCAGGCCCTCGGCCTCACTCAGTCATCAATCTCTCCAGTCTCTCGGGCTCTCAGAAATTAGGAAAATTAGCCCAAACAATTATAATATGATTTATCAACAAGAAAAATAGAGACCGGGATACGATATGCAAATAAGAAGCAAGACTGAGTAGAAATAGCATTTAGCAGGTAATTCAACCGGTAACATGACCTTTGTGGGTCCCAACAATATCAACACATAGCCTAAACATAGTCTCTAGCATGATTCACAATCAAATTTCTATAACACATGAAGAGCATATAGCTAACAACGAGTTTATTCAACTTTTCAGTTTCACAGAATGGACCACGTCACAATTCCCACGGTGCACGCCCACACGCCCGTCACCTAGCATGTGCATCATCTGCAAAACAATCATATTACACCAAAATCATGGGTTTCATACCCTCAGGACCAGATTAAAAACTGTGACATTTGAATTCGAGAAAATCTCTACTCCAACACACCTTTGCCTCGCAAATCGGCCTCTGAATGCCTCGAATCTAGCCACAAACAATTCAATACAATCAAAACGAGCTAAATGAATCAATTCCATAAGTAAATACTAAGCTTTAAGTCAAAATTCAGAAATTCAACTCGAAAGTCGGCCCCTAGCCCACGTCTCAGAATCGGGTAAAATCCAAAAAATCCGAATACCCATTCGGTTGCGAGTTCAACCATACCAAAATTAGTCAAATCCAATTACAACTCGACCTTTAAATCCTCAAATGATAGTTTACGAAGTTTCTAAAATTTCCCCAAATTTCCATCTTAAAGTTACTCATAAATGATGAAACCAATGATATATTCATGTATAATAACCAAAACCAAGTTAGAATCACTTACCCCGATGATTTTCTTGAAAACCCCACAAACCGAGGTCCCAAAGTCCAAATGTGAAATAATACCCTAACCCTCGTTTATATAGTCAACGGTCTGCCCTCCAAAGTGCTGACCGCACATGTTTTTGGTGTGGTCGCACATCCCAGGTTCTGCGGCCGCGATCCAAATTGAGCGGCCGCACTTTAGCAAAATCTGCACTACCAGGATTTATTAAATTGGCCATAAATTTTATTTACAATGTCCAAATGATGATTGCTTTACTTTTATGGAAACTAGACACAACGGACTACAACTTTGTATTTGAATCATCTCCAAGTTCCTTATATATTAAAAGATATAAGCTTTCGAAGTCAGACCATTAACTTGAAAAATCTCCGATCTGCGGCCGTGAGAAGAATTGTGCGGTCCGCACTTTTCCTCCTAGGTCCGCACTTGAGGCTTCGCCTTAGCACTCCAAAATGTGCCCCCACACTTCTAAAGGTACCAGAACAACATCAGAGTGCCAAAAATGCCCAGACTCAATCAAAACTCCCCCCGAAACATACACGAGCCACTCGAGGCCCCGTCCGAATGTATCAACAAGTCCTAAAACATCATACGCACTTAGTCGAACCCTCCAATCACCTCAAACAACATCAAAAACACAAATTGCACATGGATTCAAACCTAATGAACTTTAAAATTTCCAAATTCTACAAAAGACGCCGAAACCTATCAAATCACGTCTGATTGACCTTATATTTTACACACAAGTCATAAATGATACCCCGAACCTACTCCAATTTCCGGAAATCCAATCCGATCCCGATATCAAAAATTCCACTCCCGGTCAAACTTTTCAAAATTTCAACTTTTGCCATTTCAAGCCTAATTCTACTACGGGCCTCCAAATAACATTTCGGACGCGCTCTTAAGTCCAAAATCACCTAACATAGCTAACGGAATCATAAAAACTCAAATCCGAGGTTGTTTACACATAAGTCAACATCCGATTGACTTTTCCAACTTAAGCTTTGAATTATGAGACTAAGTGTCTCAATTCACTCCGAAATCTCTCTGGATCCGAATCAACCAACCCGGGTAAGTCATATAACAGTTGTAGAGCACAAAATAAGCAGTAAATGGGAGAATATGGCTACAACTCTCGAAATGACCGGCCAGTCGTTACGACTGTGGTGGTCCTACTGGCACATATACAACATATTTAAAAGTTTGTAGATGGAAATTATTTGGTTCATGACCAAAAATAAATTGTGATGGGAAAAACTCATGATAATGAGTCGGTCTGAGACGAACAAGAAATGTTGCATGTAAAATAGCATGGCCCTAAATAATAGTGGGCAATCTCATTTTTATGAGTAGCGATATCAATTGCAGTCTTTTAATAAATGAATTTATAAGGCCATTTTGACAATGACGTGAGCTACATGATGTTCAAATTTTATCCCACTTGATAAATAATAATCATCAAAAGCTTGGGATGAAAATTCTCAAGAGTTATCGATACGTATAGCCTTAATTGGATAATCTGACAATTATACCCTTATTCTTATTATCTATGCCAATAATTTTTCAAACTCCAGGTGCAAGATGATAAGAGGCACGCATGAGACCATCTTGAAGATGCGTTTACTAGGACCATAAAATATCTAAACAAGGGTAGATGAATAGGTACACATATAACCCCGTTTATTCGTTCTAAATATGAAGATGATTCAATTCCAACTTTTGTTGGCTATGTCTAGTGATCAACTTGCCTCGACAACATGCAGGGCAAGAAACTTCATCATGACAAGAATCTTTACGTTATTTAATGGATGATCTTTTTAATTTTCAATGATTTGTCTCATCATTATTGATCCAGGATGACCCAATCGGTTATGTTAAAGCACAAATTTATCTGATTAAGTAAACTTCTGGTTTGCCATCGAATGTGCTTTAATTGTACTAATTTTTGTATAGTATAAGCTAGAAGATAAATCTGTTAGCTTTTCTAAAAATATTTCTGGCCCGAGATAATTGTTGTAACATAAGAATATTCAATATTCATTTCATCCATTATCTCAATACAATATCCATTTCGTGAATATCTTTAAAACTCAACAAGTTTTTTCAGAACTTGGAAAGAATAATGCATTATTTATAATAATTTTTATTTCCTTAGTAACAACTATACTGGCTATTTCGATAAAGTTTGCATTGCCAGAAATTGTACTAACATTTACATTTTCTTTAAGTAAATATGAAAAATATTTATGATTTTTGAATATAGCATGCATTGCCGCACTATTAATCAAACAAGTATCTTTGGAATTGATATTTGACATATTTATGAGATATTATTTAAAATCAAACAACTAAAAAAACCAACGTTATATTACATATCATTACCAAAATAGAGTTTAACTTATACTTTGTGTATATACAAAAGACTGAAATATAAAACATTCAAGTTTCTTGAGCTGGCACTATTACATATCATATTATCTATATTTCGTTAAGGTTGCTCAAGGAAATCAGTTGCGTTCAAATGCATGAAATCAAATAATCTTCAGAAGTAAAATTTTCTTAAGTATTAATTTTTTATTTTGAAGTTATTGATGATACAAATCAATCAGATGTGGCACATGACATGTATGCGACCGATACCCTTTTCTTCCACATCGGTAGTAAGGATTTTCTTAATCCCTTTTTAGCACAATTTTATGCTTTTTGCCCTTCTTTTTCCACTGCTGGTAGTGAAGGGATTTCTTTAGTGTATCAAGATCACCATAATTAGTATTTTTTTCCATGACCACGACGGGGCTATGACCTTTTTCACGCTCAGATCGCTAGAAGTTCATCTCATTTACTTCTAGGAATGGGTTGAACCTGTAGGTGTAATAACCCGGTTGGTTGTTTTGAGTATTAGAACCCCATTTCTCTATCTTATGATTTACGTATGTGATTTAATATTTATTACTTACGAAGATGGTTGGTTTGGTTTCAGGAACGTTTGAGGGTAAATTAGAACGCTTAAATATTTTTTGAAGCTTAAGACATAAGAGCTGACCAAGGTTTGGCTTTTGAGTAGACGATTTGGGATGGTGATTTAATGATGTTAACAGGTTCATATAGTAATTTTGGACTTGGTCGTATGTTCATATTGTTAGGTTTATAAATTTAATGATTAGCAAAAAGAGTTAAGTGCACATTAGTAATGCAAGAATTACATGTGAAGGACTACCAAAACAGGATAAAGAAGAACGATACAAGAAGAAAAATTGTTGCTGGGTAACAGCTAAATAAACACCATCAATCAAAGCACAAATCAGCATAGCATAGAACAGAATAGAATCAATCATCCTGCACAACATTGAAAATTCTATGAAAGTTGTCCATTGATAGATATGAGATCAATCGAGAATCTCCATTCAGCCCTTATATGCATAGGAAACAACTGTCGAGAAAAGGAAATTGTGAAGATCAAGACAGTCGATATCAAAGATGATCTGACAAGAAAAATATTTGAATGAATCTCGTCACACTCCTTGCATTGGATTCAAGAGGCATCCCTTGGATCTCACTCTTAAAATATAACTGCCTCAAAAGGAAAAACACAATCAAATGGATTTGTGTTTATAATGTCTCAGCACAAGGAAGCCAGAATACTTCACATGCATTGCCGGGTATAGAAAGAGCAAGAAGACTTGAAGATCACAATGCAACTTTCATATGTTTTCAGTCTTTCTACTTCTTAATAAAAAAACTATAGTCCTAAGTCTACTAGTGTCTCAAAAGATAGAGAGAAAAAGAAAGCAAGTGAAAAGTTGTGTCAAGAACAACAACTATAACTCATTCGCGGTGAACGAAAGAAAAACCACAAACTCATTTGTAGCTCAATTCAATTGTATGTCACGACCCCAAATCTAAGCCAGTCGTGATGGCGCCTATCATGGAACTAGGCCAGCCAAAACTACACTCGAATCATAATAAGCTTCCATTTACATCTTTACTATACTGATTACCCATAAAGGTTTCCTTTAAACATTTATAAAACAGTTAAAGCTATACTGAATATTAAATACAACCCCCTGAGAACCCAGAGTCACTGGTCATAAGCATCTACATAAAATATACAACTCAAACGAAAATAAATTCTATAATAGTAAGCAGGAGAGGGAGCAGGACTGCGGACGCATGCAACTACCTCGCAAACCTCCGAGAATCTCTGGAACAGATAGACAGCTCACCCTGCCCTAATACCTGGATCTGCACACAAGGTGAAGGGAGTATTGTGAGTACACCAACTCAGTAGTAATGAAAATAAATCAGGTCTGAGCAGCAAGAAACACGTAAAATCAATATCATCAATTCACAATATGCACAGCCTTACATTCCAACAGTATAAACATAGATATATGAAATCATCATGCCTTAAAACCAACTTCAGAAAAATCCTTTGGAAAATGTATATTTTCAACAACTTCAAACCGAAAGGTTAGTATGAAAATGAAATGAATCATAAAGAGGCCCCTCGGGCAAAACATATTTCATAAGTTCAGAGTGAAAGTGGTAAAATCATAAGTATCCCCTCGGGCAAAAACATGTATCATAATCATCCCCTCAGGGCATGCCTCACAGTCACTCATAATCAGCCCCTCAGGCATACTTCACCATCACTCATAATCAGCCCCTCGGGCATACCTCATAGTCACTCATGCCTCCCAATCACTGGTCACTCGGTGCACTCACTGGGGGGGTGTGCAGACTCCGGAGGGGCTCCTTCAGCCCAAGCGCTAATATCAAGCTACCTCGTGGCGTATCATATCCTCACAAATCAGGCCCTCGGCCTCACTCTGTCAGAATCTCTCAAAAGCCCCTCGGGCGAATCAGTAAATTGGGGTACTCGACCCAAAACATCATTTTAAATCTCAAAGTAGTCTAAATTAGGCTGAGTTTCAAAAACAGTAAGCACAATGTGACTGAGTAAAATCATCAATAATCAGTGAGCAAAATAGCAGTAAAAAGCCCCCAAGGGGTCTAAACAAGTCGGCACGAGAAACATGGCTTATAGCCCAGATATTTCAGAAATCTTTAGAACACAATTTAACATATAGTTTAGAGTAAAATACACAACTCAATAGTTTCCGCGGAGAGGACCAAGTCCAATCCAAAAATCAGTGCGCGCCACATACTCATCATCCGACATGTGCGCCATTCTAAATCAGTGAGAAATATGAAGTCCGGGGTTTCATACCCTCATGACAAGATTTATAATCATTACTTACCTCTATCGAGCCACAATACTAGTTCACTATGCTCTTGCCTCTCGAATTGGCTCCCGATTTCTCCGAATCTAGCCAAAACCAGTTTAACATCATTAATCTATACCAAAGGAACGCAACCCAATCGAAAACTATCAAATTATACAAGAAACTCGAAATTCGGCCAAACCCGAGCCCTATCCCCACATCTCAGAATTCGATAAAATTTACATCACAAGAACCCTTATCCTTCCACGAGTTCGTACATACCAAGAACATCAAAGTCGGACCACAATTTCCTACTAAAATTGCCAAAAGAAATTCCCAAATCTTTCCTCCCATTTTCCCAACTTTATCTTACTTTAATCGTTTAATTTACAAGCCTAATCCGAACAAAATAGCATGGAAACGACTTTAATAACCCGAGAACTTACCTCCACTGAAGACCCACAAATTCTCTTTTCAAATTTCCCTCAATTGAGCTCCAACTGCATGCAACAATGGTGAAATGAATAAAATTTCATGGAGGCTTCTTTTATACTTTTCTGCCCAGCAATTCCGCACCTGCGAAACTTTACTCGCACTTGCGGACTGGCACCTACGGTCCCAGGTGCGCACCTGCGGTCCCAGGTGCGCACCTGTGACCCCAGGTGCGCACCTGCGCAATCCCACTAACGGACCAAATTCTCGCACCTGCGACCCCTTCTCCGCACCTGGGACCGCAGGTGCGTCCATCCCTTCGCACCTGCGGACTCCTCCTGCCTAGACTCCTTTCGCACCTGCGCGTGGACTTCCGCACCTGCGGCATCGCACCTGCGGCTACCCATCCGCAGGTACGGCCAACACCAGAAACTTAAACCAGCAACCATTTGCTGCAAATTTTCCAAGTTCAAAACTCCGCCAACCATCCGAAATCAATCCCGAGCAACTATGTCTAATAAAAGACTACGCGGGCGTTGCAAATATAATCCGGGGTATTACGCCCAGAGTCGATCCCACAGGGAATTTACGTATCAATTAATTTATCAGAATACACAACTTTTACTCAATCAATTCTCTCAAGACTTTTTAATATAACTTGGTGATGTTTTACTAATTCTACTGACAATAATAATAAACTAGAAATTACTAACAATGTGTTGT